>JAHWFP010103276.1:15067-34328 GCA_023313725.1 Lithobius niger | reverse complement strand
CCCCCCCCCCTGCTTCGGAGTAGAAGTACCCTAAAAAATGCACTCTTGCACTGTGTCATGTATATGCGACGAATAAGAATTTTCTTGCAATTGACCTATAGCATAATTAGAAGAAAAAAAACACGAAAAGTTACAGGATTTTTTTTTATAAAACATACGAATTTTTTTAATGTCATTCATTGTTTTGCCGAAAAAGGGACCTGTTGAAGCTTAATATTTGAAGTAGCACACACCTTACAAAATCAGCTAGAGTAGAATTCGACCGTAGATAATAAACGGCTTCTCAATAAAAATGCTGCAGCATACAATTCACACTTCAAGGATTTTACACCATTCGACTACATAGCTACACATTTTTACAACGAAATTGTAGCTTTTTTTAATTTTCGCTTAAGTATCTCATTAAAATAACGTTGGCTATGCATTGTAATATTTCTTATTTCAAAAACGGATACTAATAAAAATATCTGGCATTTAAAAGTTGTCTATTTCTTTTATGTATGAAATGCGGCACCACCAAGGTTGCATTTCCAGGTTTTCACACCGCTTTGTATTTGAGTATACATCGTATGATATTCACGATAAATAAGAAAATTGCGCAATACAAACTTGATTAAGGAACGATCGGTATAAAAAATCCATTTACTCTACAACAAGCTTCTTTCACTAGAAGTTGCAGTACCTCATAATATGTATTTAATAGGTTTATCGTCATAAAAACATTTAAGGCACTTCTTGCTGCCATGTTTGCACAAAACGCAACTAAACATGAGCTTCAGTGTAAAGGCTTTACTACAATTTCCACATTTAAACAGTTTTTCACTGCTGTGTCGCAGAATGTAGAAAATGAAGCAGAAAATCTCACAAATTATAATACGACGTGTCACACTTTAGATATAATCAGCTTCCTGCCTTTCGACTTAAAATGTGCAACAGATTATCTTTCATATGCCTTACCACAAATTTTACTGTTTAGGGGATTATCTCCAGTATGAACACGGACCACCAACAAAATAATTGCACTAAGTGAGCACACATTTTTTGCCATATTATCAAACTATTTTCTTGTTGTTTATAAAGTTGAATTTCCTTATCTGTCCCTTTCTGGCAGTTGACTTGGAAGATTTCACTTTTTTAGTTGAAGCACGAGTGGCACATTACATAATACATATCATGGCGTTCTTCGTAACCAAACTGCTTCGTGATTGGTTAAAAATAATATCGAAAAGAGTTGAGATTATAGCTTAATAAATTTTATTAGTCTGAGAATTCCAAAGGATACTTTAAATAAGAATTTATGAATAACATTGAGAGCCCACAAACGAGCTGTAAATGATACTAAAATTTTTAAAAGTACAAATTACTGGCGCCATCTAGTTTTTAAAATTGAAAGTTTTAGGTGTCTAGTTCCAAAGGTGGTCGAGGCGAGTCTCTGTCATTGGTCAAACGCTAGGACACCAACCTAATGCAAGTCTGTTACTCATCGTTCCTACGGAACTTTTCATAGACTCATGATAATAATAATACATAAAAATATTAAAATCCTACAATAGTTAGGCTCGAAAAAAGAACAATACAAATTCTGCTAAAAATTGAATCCAATGAATGACAAAAATAGTGCAAGAAAAAATCAGGATAGTTAATCAAATGGAGAAGACGGCCCGAATGATAAATCCAATGATGATAGGCACGATACAAAACGGCTCACAAATACGAAACGGGTAAGCTTTGTACTTGCCCAGCTTGTAGCTAAGTACAAAGTTACCAAACCAGAAAACTATTTCCAGATCAGTGCAGGAGGAAACAATGGTTTAACTCTAACTGTAAAAGAATAGGAATTATTAAAACATGCTGATCAATCAGTCATGATTAAGAATACGAATTTGGCACAGTGCCACATATTCAGAGGCGAACTTTGAAATTACTTGAGAAAATGAATCCTTGAGGGATAACCTGCTTCAAGAAATTTACCCTAGCTTGGGAAACGGCGAACGAAAGGGAAGTACACAATTTTCTACGATATGTTCAATACTGTCATGATGATATCCACATTCACAATGAGGAGTGTCTGTTTTATTAAATCATTCCAAATACCAATAAGCATCTGGATGGTCTTGAACGGCAAAGATGGAAAGTTAACTGAAACCCTAGAACAAACTTTTGCATAAGCCTTCCTATGGTACTTGAATCCCAAATGGATTGCCAATTGTGGAGGATGTTCCTCTTCATTCGTTATTTTGAATGTGAAACTGGAGTGGGTAAAATCATTTGTTCAGAAAGTTTCAAAGTGGTTTTTTTTAGCAGCTGTGTACTTTAATTAAGCAGCATCATTGCCTTTGACGCCCATAGGCAGGTAACAAGATCAAAGAAACAATCGTTAATCAGACAATTGGTTTAATAGAATCAAAGCAGTAAAGACGTGGAACGCTAAAAAATGATGTCCAGTCATTGCCCTAATAGCAGGAAACGAGTCGGAAAAGATGCAAATCTTAGGCTGCGCTGGGCGTAATGATTGAAGTGTAGCTCCGCTGTGAAGACACTGCAATGTAATCTTAGACCGCACATCACGTGAAAACCACAAGGACTAAAATACTTGTTCAAGGTATCCAATTGTTAAAAGATTGATTGTTGATGATAAACAGGCGGCGTTAGGGGGTAATAAACCAAGATATTTTCACTTTCCGTCGACCGATTTGGACGTTTGAATACACCATTTTCACGGTTTTTTCACCACCTTTCCAATGGCCTAAACCCCAAGCAGCTGTCTCTTATTGTTTAGAAATTACAAGGCAAATCCGATCCGATCCGATTGACAGCATAGAAAGTGGAGCCCGCTTCATTTGTCGACAGTGGAACTGATGACGGCCCTAGTTTATACAGTATCGAACAGCCAAACAAATGAAGTTTTCGTTGCTAAGTCTAATAGATTCTCGGTGGCACATCTGGCTGTTGTTGGACATCGTTCATACAGACCACGAAAGCACAGTCAACTCTTTCATTCATCTTAGAGCCATCAATGAAAATGTACAGTTCTGTGTGGAAAACCTGATTAAAATGATAACGTTTAACTTTCTGTAAAGTCCAAGGATGCAGGAGCAAATTAAGAGAGACTCTATACTCAAATGTTTTTTCATTTGAATCCAGATTGAATTAGCGTGTGAAAACCAGTTCCGAACAGTACCTGATAAAGGAGGAACTCTGGTGACTAGCAAATGCTTACCAGTTGTGTCAGTGGTTTAACATATTTTGCTTGTAAGTTCTCTCCTCCTTAATTTTGGCACATAAAGAATCATGGGAGTCATACAGCAAAGAAAAAATGTCTTAGTATCTTCAACATAATCACCAAATCTTAGAAGTGACCAGCTTTAAAAATTCAAAGTGCAAAACATTTGTTTCTAGTCACCTAATATGAGGATCCCTTCAAAGGATCGATCCAAAACTGACGTAAGTGATGGTATCTGATGTAATGACCCTTTCATCGTTAACTTTTATCATAGTTTTCTCATAATGAAACTTGGTTTTCGAAAGTATGTCTCATTTCTACGATTTGAGGTATGCCTTGGGAAGAAAAGTGAAAAATTGTGGCTACTTTTATGGGATTAAAAGTTAGCTTGTTTGTTCTGGACCCGACATTTAGGTCTGCCAAAAGAATCAGCCAGTTCTCTTTGATTTTCTTCACTGAAGGCATTGCCAGCAAAGCTAAGGTGTCATCAGCCACCGCCTGACGCTGAAATTAATTCTTATTAAATGAGCATCAATTGCATTTAGAAGTTCATCCATGATCACGTTACACAATACAGGACTCAGACATGAGCATTGTGGGCAATAAGTAAAAACTTTAGTGACGCACAACACTGCTTTGCATTCGCAGAGAAACCCCTGAATCAAAGATAAATTAATGTTCTGAGAAATTTTTTTCTTTCGTAGGTCATCCACGATCTCAGGGCACCATACGTTGTTGAAGGCATATGTGATATCAAAATCAACAGCAAGATAGTCATGCCCAATTTCATGGAAGAATATAACCTTGTTGGTGTAGTTCTTTACATCAAGTAAATCTTGCTCTTGGCAATAGCCAGATGGCAAAAAGAATACTATTTTTTCCAAGCAAAAAGTATTAAACATTCTGCGTAAAGACAATCAACGGTCTCACCCAATTACTGAAAAGAGACAAACTGGTCGATATTTATTGCCTCCGTTAGGTGTCAACACAAGTTTAGTAGAAATTTTTCAACATTTTTGGAAAATGCCAGGGCAAAGGCAGAGATTCAGCAATCGAATCCAGTCAGACTTTAAGGCATAAAAAAACGTGAGGCAATTCAGCAGTTGGCACGCTATCAATAACCGTAGACACTTTAAAGTTTTGTTCTATGAATAATACGTTCCAGTTCAAAATCAGTTACAGAGACGATCGTCAAAACACTCACGGACGCGAGATATTAAACGTACCTCCTTGTGAACGTCCTCTTCCAATTCAAGATCATCATCTGTGAAATACTCAGCATGAAGAAAGCATAAAAAAGAATCCAACCTGTCATCTGACAGTTGTACAGTACTGAAACAGAGCAACTTCACCTTTGTTTATTTGCCAGGATTTACATGGCAGAATAATAGAATTTTAAGTCAATGCAGAACTTTCTCCAATTTGAAATTTTATCCAACCTTATCTGATGCTAAGAATTGTTTCTCCTTCTCTGAAAGGAATGTATCAATTTCCACTTTTGTTCCTTCTTCTGGTATAGGTCCCAATTTCACCAAGGGCGACTGTTACCAAAAGTGTGCAGAGGAATAGCCTTTGAAGAAGACCGATTTTGGCTACTAAATCAATTATGACACGATCCAATCCACATCGCCATTTGCAACGTTTTCCGGTGTGACATTATGTTGGACACTAACCTTAACAGTTTAAGGTCATTGATCACTTAAAGGAACTTTCCTTCTTGCCTTATAACTTTTGTAGACTGAGGTTTCTATGTACTCATTATGTCGATGTTTGGACACAGACGACCAAGGCAGATTGGGAATAAAGCTGTGTGTCTCATTCGACGCCAGCACTTTTATCTCTGTCGGCCCTGCAGTCAGCACACCTTCACCTGACTTAACCAGCGACAAAGGGGCGAACCTAGTCCCAACGACTAAGCACAGAAATCGGAATTTGGCATAGAATGCACTTAAAATGATCCGCAGGAATGCAGCAGAACATAGTTCTAGCTATCACATTTTAAAATGACAAAGGACTTAGGGACTGGTCATTATGTATCTCCGGTGGGGGATTGTGAAATTTTTTCGAAATGTGTTAAGCCTGCCAACGGTAGTCAAAAAAAATACTGGCCAAACTGGAGGGAAAAGTTATTTTTTTGGACCTCAATAATTACACTTTAAGCAGTCAAAATTTCTAAAAACGTCGTAGCTTCTACCCCCTCCCCTCCCCATATCATGGAAGTTTTATCAAATTTTGACATTATTTCTAGAGACATCTGGTGAATGGTTTTTAAACCACTTTTTAAAACCATGAAAGAATTTTTCATGTTGATGTCGTGAAGGGCACGAACAACTTGCTGACTCGAACTGCCTTATGAGTGTCAATATGCGTCTCTTACATCAAAATTATTCTACCGTCATGAATACGAATCTCAGTCCAAAGATGGTTTAAAGAACACGTGTTTGAATATTTTCAAGAACATGCTTTAAGTACTGGCAGACAATACGGAACCTGTCGAGTGTCGATGCAAACTGCTATATTGTAATAAGTCCAGAGGAAATTATCTAGAACAATCCGAAAAAGCATAGAAAAGCTTACTTTTTATGGGGGTCAGCATATTTTTGGATCTTGGCGGTGGGGGGAAGGGACATTTTTCAAGGTCTTGGGAGGAGGGGGTCATACATATTCACAGATATATATATATATATATATATATATATATATATATATACACGGTGGTCCACAAAAAACTGACGGCCTAGAATTTTCTAAGTCCAACTTTTTTAGTTAGCACTCCTCAAAATCAGGAGAGGACAGAAATCTTTCCGTTTCGTTAGATTTGATTATACATATATAGATCCTCCTCAGTCATATGTAGTGATCCGGGTTTGGTGAATTGTGGCCCTGTTTGGTGGTCCATTCGATGGTGTTTGACGTGTCGTTTACATCTAACATTCATCGAATGCCAACTGTCCACTAGAAGCATAAGTCGAGAGAGTCTGGGGTTTCTCCAGAAGCGATACATCACGTTTCCTTGCGTCGTGGTTAACTGAGTGCATTATTACTACGTACTTATTGCATTCCCAACAATCACTTCGTAAGTTTGCCACACTTCACCCTCATCTAGGTGTGCGCTGCACTTAATTCTTAGCTCACTGGTTGGGGAAGGGAACGATATGAAATATTGCTAGGGAGCTATAAGGTTTCTAGGTATTTATGTGCAAAAAAAAAGTAAGTACCGTATATAAAGTGATTAAGACTTATCCTCGTACCTGGCAGATGCACACAGATGCAGTGGTTATTGGCACATCTCTTCTCTGACAAATGGATGTCATTGCACGTAGGGCAGTGGATATCAAATGTGCATTCTTTATCTGAAACGTAACAACATACGCAGGTGTTATCGTAAACGACTGAGTAGTGTGGTACCAGAAAACTTTTGAGAGGAGTCATGGGCAACCGACCAGACCTAGGCTCAATAGCGAAAGCAGCCACGTTTTACGAAAAAAGGGTTAGAAATGGAGCGGGTCACCTGGTCAATTGGGTTATCTGTGGCAAGTTTCACTGGGTCGGACCAGGTTTCCAAACCAATGGATCACTCCAGCAACCAATTTACGGCTCAGAAAAAATGACCCATAGAAGTCTGGAAATGGCAGTATGCAGTGTGATTGAAAAATTGCAACTCAGTGGTAGTTAGGTAGAGTTTTCAAGCTTAAAATGCGAGGAAGACATACTTTCTGCTTGAGCTGACATACGAACTAAACCAACTTGAATTTGTAATCTTTATAATAATATCGGAGACCGTCTAAAAGGAAAAGGAAAAGGACGGCCTAAAGGAAAACCACTTCTCCCCTCCTCGCGTCCGCATTGAAAATGAACCCTCCCACTCTACGTCCAACCAAAAAGGAGCCAGGCATGAGTGGTCGATCAATCTGACAAGTCTACGGGAAGAGTGCCGGGAAAATATCCCGGGAAATGTGTCCTGGGAAATGTGACCGGCCCCGTGCGCTTCCTCCAGTTATTTATAAAACAGCACGGGCTTCCTCTAGTACTAGTAATACTTCTTGACGTGTTAATTTGGGGGAAATGAGTAGTGTTCTTAATGTTAGAGACAAACCCATAACTTAACCTTTATTTTGAATTTGTAGTTGGGAAACTAGTACAAATTATACATTTGTTAATTAAAATTAAACTAGAGGAAGCCCGTGCTATGCACGGGGCCGGTCACATTTCCTGGGACACATTTCCCGGGAGATTTTCCTGGGGCATTTTTCCGGCACTTTTCCCGACGACTTGTCAGATTGATCGCCCACTCATGCCTGGCTCCTGCTTGGCTGCAGGTAGAATGGGAGAGCGCATTTGCACCCGCGAAGAGGGGAGAAGTGATTGTTCGGCCCGACGACTTGTCAGATTGAACCTTTGAGTTGATCGACCACTCATGCCTGCCTCCTGGTTCCATGCAGGTAGAGTGGGAGAGTGCATTTTCAATGCGGGCGCGAGGAGGGGAGAAGTAGTTTTCCTTTTAGTCTTCCTTTTACCAGGCCTCCGACATTATTATATAGATGATGTCCCCGTCAGGGTCATGCCATGAGGGAGGGGATGAGAGGCGGTTACCCACCGAGAAACTGCCTAAAGGGGTTCCAAAACCCCAAAAAGTAGGTTTTTTTTTGTAATAACTTCTTTAAAAAAAATTTTATATGTTCAACGACTGTTACACAATTGAGTGTTAAGCAAAGAAAATGGAAAAGTTTAGGGTTTAACTTTCAAATTATAACTGGAAAAATGCGTCAAAAATGAAGTGGAGCCGCAATTACGTCTTGCCTTCACCTCATAGAATTACAATCTGGACCCGGTACTGGTTGTACTGGTACAACCTTCCAGCAATGTGGCATCATTTGGTGGGGGGGGGGGGGGGGGGGGGGTGGAATTGTATTACACGACTTTAAAATAATTCAACTTAAAAGAGAATAATACATCCCAAGCAATTTTTAAATGTTATTTTTAGATTTACTGTGAGAATTTCATTTTTTAATTTTGTCTGACGGGAGGAAGTCAGATTCTTCTTTGCACTTTTCTCTGAATACGGTCTGTCAGACATGGCCTTTACCAGTTTTTACCATTCCATCATGCTAACACGGTTTTTAACCACATCATGCCAGCATGTCATGGCACATCATACTGACAAAGGCTGCGTCAGTATAATGTTTGGCGTCGATTTTTTTTTAGTTCAATTTTGAATTGTGTTTACCTGTAGGACGTGGTGACAGGCAGTTACATTGGTTATTGTCACATCTCTTCGCAAGATGGTTCGCACAATTCGAACATTCTCTGTCGATGGTGCAGGATTTCCCTAAAAAGTAAAAAAAATGCAACAACTAGAAATATCATGTGAAAGGCCGATTTCTTCAGCTTTGCTTGAACAGTGAACACTTTTATACACATAAAATTCCAATATTTCTGCCACAAGTGGTGGCCGTCATCCGTGAAAACAACAACTAATAGATCAGTGACACGACGTAGTATTATTGTATATAACTCTATGCTGGAGCCTTAATGGGTTAGCTGCAAGGGACATTGCAGAGAGAAACAGAAGGGCGTCATACTGAAGCCAATGCTGTGAAGAGTGGTTTCTTAGACCTAAAACGCGCGATTTTTGTTGTTGGAGAAAACAACGTTATTTTAAGCCTAAGAAATCCGCTCTTCCGTTGTTTTTCCCTCCATCTTTATGTAGTACAACTTGTAGTTATGCCCTCCAAAACCCATACTGGTGCCAAAATGGCGGCAAATGTCACTGCTCTATTGACAAAGTGCCTTTTAAAATTAGCTGCAATTCCAAGGCATGACTCACCTGTTTCACTTATTGTAGCCCATGTCATCAACAAAAGTACGAATGTGTAGCAAACGTGTTTTCCAAACATCATGGTTCCAAGTTGAATTCAGAGCTAAAAAAAAAACAATCATGACAATCGTGTAGTTTTAAAATTACCAGTGACGTATTTTGATATATACGTTCTTCTGGAGAGGCAAAAAAGGTGAAACAAGGGTTGTTTGCGCAAATCAGCTCAGGAGGTGGGGTGGAGGGGTTATAGGGTGGGTACTGTTATCATCTTCAGTTGGTCGGGGCATCAGCGGTTTTCAGCGATTTTAGCGCTTTTTGAGTGATCTTTTTGAGGCAAGAGCCCTTTTTAACACGTTCTGTGTTGTTCGTTGTTGTTAAATAAACAGGCGGCAAACGTAAGCATGTTTCTTTATCTGGAGCAAATGTTTTGTAGACTACAACCATCAGATGGATTAAGTACTTGTATGCGACAAAAACCGTTGCAATTTTGGGGCAAAATCGGGCATTACTTGCTCAAAACGTGAGGGCAACGGTATGGGTTCGTTGGACGACTCTTTCTAAGGAAAAATGTTAGTTGGTTTCGTGTTCCTGATTGGCTAGCTACTGGAAGTCATCGTTATTTAGACTTTTAAGAGGCCCATTGTCAACTTCTCAGAAGACTTTACGTAATGATATAGATGCTGCGTACAAACTATACCCTCCCCAATGTCGGTCGCCACTCGCTATATGAAATTCAACAACTAGCGACTTGAATTTATTTATTTATTTATTTATTTAACGTAGTCGTAGCACCATAAGGCATTGTAACGACATCAAATTTACCACACAAAAAAAAAAGAATAACTCTTTTAAAACTAAGTATTAGTGTGGCTGCATAGTATACGAGAATGCTGAGCAACTAAGCTTTTCTTGAAAGCAATAAAGTTCTGATTTTGTACAGTTTCACCTGTTAGCTCATTCCAGTCCCGGATAGTTTTGGGGAAAAGGCGACTAGTAATATAGTAGAATGACATTCAAAACAGCAATATCTCGGAAACCGTATAAGCTAGAAACAAACTATTTTCGGTGGTAAGCTCAGATTTACAAGGGCTACAAGCTATTACTAGAATAATAATACTGAAGTAAGAGAAAATTGTTCAATTTTGTAAGTGGATAAATTACGAAGACCACACATCGTGCAAATGGATATTTGGTGGTGAAGGGGAAGGGGGAGGAGTAAACCTGAAGCGCATGACTGAGTCACACAAGCTGATCAAGATTGTTGCATGGCCACAGTTCGCAAGGAGAGAATAAAGTAGGAGAAATTTCGGAGAATGAAAGGAAAACAAGAGCCGTTGTCCGTGTTATTTACTTCAAACCAAATACCCTATACTTACCTCTCTCCCCCATTCCGCCTCGCATGCACCAATGAAACACCATTGTTATTGATTGCTTTTACGAGAAAACTACCGACGCAACGATAACTCGTAGGACATAATCTGACATAATGCTGACATTTGCTAAATCTATTGATCTAATCTGTGGTGATCAATTTGGATTTATGCCAGGCCGTTCAACCACCCTTCAACTCCTATTGTGTTTGGACAGGTGGACATCTGCCATGGACATCGGGGTGCCCACCGATGTTGTTTATTTCGACTTTTGTAAGACTTTCGAGTCGGTAGTACACTCAAAGCTTTTGTTTGAACTTCGACAATCCAGCTTTGGCGGCAAACTTTTAAAGTGGATCAATGCATTTATCAGTGGTAGGACACGGAGAGTTTTGGTTGGAGATTCAACTTCAACGGAACAAAAAATTATTAGCGGAGTTCCACAGGGCTCACTTCTGGGCCCACTAATTTTTGTGATTTACTTAAATGATCTAACTGGAAATTGTGCAAATGTCAGCCAGTCGAAGTTCGCGGATGATCTGAAACTGGATTCCGCTATAATTAACACAGTTGATTGCATACTTTTATCAGGCGAAATTGACTCGGTCAAAAATTGGGCTGCTACTTGGCAACTTCCTATTTCAATTTCTAAATGCTCCTCATTGCATGTTGGACCAACTAATCTTAGTACAACCTATTTTTTGGATGGACAATCTGTCCCGGAGGTTGACGAGGTGAGAGACTTTGGTGTTTGGTTTTGTGTAGATTTGAAATTTAGTCTACACTGCACAAAAATTGCTGCAACAGCTTTCAAACGTATGGCCGAAGTTAATCGTTGTTTTTCCACTGGTAATCTTAAGCTTCGGGTGTGGGCATTCAGGGTGTTTGTGCGCCCAATTTTGGAGAATGCCAGCCAGGTTTGGTCTCCATCACTACTACGGGACATCGACCATATAGAGTCGGTCCAACGGAAGTTCACGAAGTCCCTGCCGGGCCTAAGAAATGTCCCATACATTGAGTGTCTTGGATATGCTAATCTTGAATTACTCGAGCTGCGGCGACTGCGGATCGAACTTGTCTTGACTTTTAAAATAGTGCGTGGATTTCTGCCGTTGGCACTACCGTTCTTCGAGCTCAATCATGTGAATTTCACAAGAGGTCGCTCGTTCAAGCTCGCACCGTCGCCGGCACCCTTGAATTGTAGAAGTAGTTTCTTCTCGGTGCGAGTGGTAAAGGTATGGAACTCACTTCCGGAGTCGGTTGTTTCTTCAACTACTGTCCAGGGCTTTCACAAGCGTCTAACCGAAGTGAATCTGGAAAAATTCTTGCAGCGTCACCCACGGGAACTCTAATTCTGGGTCTTGTTGTCACAACTTGTTTATTAGATTTTCGTTATTCCTAATTTTTTAATGTTTGATAAATGGCCTATACGACCATGCTTAAAATTTATTCACATTTTACAAACCGAATTGTACTTTTCATCCTGCACTATAACCCCTCCATCACGTCCTCTTGTTCACATTTCTAATGTTATCCCTTTTAGGTTGGCTGTCAGAGACCCGCTAGGGCCCTTGCCTTTCCTGTTGCTCCTGCAACGAAGTTTTTATTTATTTATTTATAATTCAGGCTTTATATATAAATAAATAAATTACAAACAAAAACGTCAAGTATGCCGTAAAAAAAGGGGTTATATGATTGAAGTTTCATTTTACTTGTTAAAATGTACACGGATAAAAATTGGTGATTTCTAATTGAAATAATCAAATGTACAATTCAGAAAATTGCATCTGTTTAAGTGCTGTTGTGCTTTACGTAACGTATATGATTGGTAAAGCACAACAGCACTTAAACAGATGCAATTTTCTGAATTGTACATTTGATTATTTCAATTAAAAATCACCAATTTTTATCCGTGTACATTTTAACAAGTAAAATGAAACTTCAATCATATAACCCCTTTTTTACGGCACACTTGACGTTTTTGTTAGTAAGCCGTGTACCTTTTTTACGGCTATGGTGTCGCGCTATAAAGGTTTGTGCATGCAGTCGATTATTGCATGCACGAAGAATGGAACTGGAGTTTGCTGAGTGGCATTGTTCCCTAAATACAATGGTTAAAACAACGTAAAACAATCAAAATGATCGTTTAGGGTCCCGTAACTCCGGAATGGATCGACCAATCGAAAAAGTGGTTCCTGTAAGGTTGAAGCCCAGGGAAATTTCTGGCTTAGATCATGTTTCAGATTTTAGGTAGGTGCAGTAGTTCTTTCTGAAACCGTGTCAGCTAAGAAGAACAAGAACAAGAACCAGAACAACAACAAGAAGTGAACAGTTTTCAAATTTACGTGTGGCTTCCTACGTTTACTCTTGCACGGAATTGCATAAAAGTTGGTGTAAAGTTTGGAAAAGTTGCTATATACTATCTGGCCAAGTTTGGTCGAAATATATTGAATAGAAACGGAGAAATTAATAGTTTTAGTTTTGCTGGAGAGAGGACTTCAATCATACATACTATACACGGCGATGATAAGTTTGTTGCATACTTGCAACTGGTGTTGAACGGACCACGTGGATCACTAACAACCAACAAACATTAAAAATGATAGGAGTTTATACGCGGAAAGGTGCCAAAAGGACCCGTATGGGGAGGAGAAGGAGGAACAGCTACGCAAGAAGTTGAATTGGGGAGGTGTGAGGGGGAGGATGGGGGGGGGGGGTAGAAACACCCACCAAAATCTTTGCAAAAATAATGGTTACAGTTCCGCAGGGAACGCTTAAAGATTTCAAGGTTTTGAGCACACACAACCTGATCCGGGAGGCTGTTCCAGGGATTTACCACCCGGTTTGCAAAGAAAAACTTGCGACAATTTCTATTTGAGCCGTTTTTGGTAAAGTTCAAAGAGTGGCTGCGAGTTCTTTTCCCTAATCGTACCTCAAAGAAAATGGAATAGTCGAAATCAACGAGGCCGTACAATAAAGAAAATGGCAAGGAAAGGTCGGCATGGAACCGTCGTAATTCAAGGAGCTCAAGAGACGAAGTCGCTCCATGTAAGTTTTACTTCGGAGACCATTAATATTTTTTTGTGAAAAAATGCTGTACTGATTCCAGGGCAAGTATATTATACTTTCGTTCATTCTTTTGATTTTATTCAATTCGATTCGATTCATTTGTCCTAATTTGTGTATTGTTCGAGTGCCATTTTTGTTTTATAAAAATAATAAGAGCTATATTTCGACCCAAAGTTAATACTGATCAGTGCTGAACAACAACAACAACAACAACAACAACAACAACAACAACAACAACAACAACAACAACAACAACACAACAACAACAACAACAACAACAACAACAACAACATATACTAGATCAACTAAGATGGGGTGGATAAAGGCTTTTCTCGTCGGTAGATCGCAAAGAGTCAGGATTGGTGAATTGTTTTCGGGACCTGCCACCATTAGTAGCAGTGTCCCCCAGGGATCAGTACTGGATCCATTGCTTTTTGTGATCTTTTTAAATGATCTTCAATGTGAACGTCTTTCCACATATCAGTTCAAATTTGCCGACGATTTTAAGCTGGGGGGACAGGTGGTTGACCGGGTTTGTGACTCTGCCGCCCTTGTCCGGGGGATTGAGGTTGTTTTCCATTGGAGTGGGACATGGCAGCTCCCTCTTCCAACTGAAAAGTGCCAAGTTTTTCACATTGGCTGGCGGGAAACCGTTCGTCCTTACTTTTTGCATGATCTCCCACTTCCTGGGGTTCTCGAGATAAATGACCTAGGTGTTCACCTGACAGCAGACTTAAAGTCATCAACACACTGCAACCTTATTGTTGCAAAAGCCTTTAAACGGCTTGCTATCGTGGAACGTTGCTTTTTGTCCGGTAACATGCTTGTAAAGACATGGGCCTTTAAGGTTTTCGTGAGACCGCTTCTTGAATATGCAAGTCAGGTTTGGTCTCCTTACCTATTAAGGGATATCGATCTTATTGAGTCGGTGCAGCATGGCTTCACAAAGCGGCTACCTGGCCTGAGGGACCTGACCTACGGTGAACGTCTCCTTCGGGTTGGTTTAGAGTCACTTTAGCTGCGCAGACTGAGGACAGACTTGTGTATGACTTTCAAGATTGTTAGAGGTTTCTTGGCTGTCGACATGCCTTTCTTTAACCCCAGCCCTGTTACGAAGACTAGGGATCACTCCTTAAAGTTGGCAGCGATGTCTGCAAACTTGTAGTGTAGAAGACACTTTTTTGGGGTGAGGGTGGTCCACCCATGGAACTCCTTGCCCGAGCAGACCGTGAGTCTATCCTCTGTGAAAAGCTTTACAGCTCTTTTAAGGAAGTCATGTCTCAAGCGCTTTTTGAAACGACCAGAATTTGTGCTGAATCCGCTGGTTAACATGTGCGTTTGCTATAGTCTGTTCCACATTATGTCTGCAGGAAACTGACTGAATGACTTCACGTTTTCTTGCACTATAAGTGCAAAACGTGTTGATATCACAGTTGTAGACTCTCCACAGTTACTGTTAGAGTCTACGAGTGTGATATTTACATGTTTTTGCACTCGTTAGTGGAAGAAAACGTGGCATCATGCAGTCAGTTTTCTGAAAACATAATGTGGAACAGACTATAACTCCTGTTAAAGAATGGACAGGAATAAGCGGCTATGCTCTTCCTGCTCCATACTATCTATGTGTGATTAAACCTCATATTATTATTAAAACATATCTGCGTTATTCCGTAAAAAGACTTTGGGCCAAACCAAACTGAATTGCACACAGTATACAAGATCAAAGGTGTGTGCCTAAAAAAAAACCAATCAATTTGTAATAAACAATTGCCGGATCTCGCGATGCGTTAATAATAAATAAAAAAAACGCGTAAGAGTGTGAAAATACGGATGTAAGCATTAAAAAAAAATTAATTCTCTAAAGGAAGTGTAATTAGCCATCTACATCGCATTAATATGTGTAAAAGCGTAAAAAATGTGGAGCTTGTTTTACATGTATTAGTGTGACGTTGATGGTTTACGCGTTTTTTTCTTGTACTCTGCTCCTTTAGAGCCTTACATTTTTTTAAGGCTTACATCCGCGTTTTATACCTTAAACGGTTTTCAATACTAATACCACTTTTTTTTTCTTGGAGATCTTCAAGATAAATTAAATAACTAGAATTGTGATATTATGAGATAACCTCGATATGCGATAAGTGAGATGAACTCTTCTTGGGACAAAATCAGATAAAATAGTTAAATCAGATAAGTCATAGATTTAAGAAGGAGATAAAATCTATGATTTATCTGATTTATCTGATTTTATCCCAAGAAGAGTTCATCTCACTTATCTCGTAATGCAATTATCTCATAACATCACAATTCTAGTTATTTGAAAATAACGACTCAGATAAACAAGATTTAACATAAATTAGATAAACGAGTTAACAATATTAGACATAAAGGAGAAAAACGAAATTTGCAAGGATAAAGAAGTTTTACGATATTTGACTTCAATGAGGTTAACGAGGTCAGAGGTAATTATTTTATAAGACTGGCAGTTCTGAACTCAAGTATTAAATCCCCACTAAGTCAAATTGCTAAAGCAACTTTACCTTATGACTTAAAACGCGATGAGCGCTTGGTTTATCTACTCAATTACAAACGTCACATTCCCACAATACGAAAGCATACAAATTAGTCAATTTTCTTCACTAATTTTCACGAAGTTGCTTCGCATTGTGTCCTATTAGTATTAAACCACAGACGCAATGAGAATAATAACAAACTAGTTACCAAAATAGCGGTAAGGGCTTACCACACTTACAGAATGGTTGTAAAGGCCTAACGATGAATGACAGCTCAGAGCGCCTAATCAGACAGCCTCAAAACGACAATAGCTTTGTCCTTCTGATCATACAATAAACCTTTCATGTATTTAACCTTTTCGTTATCAAATGAGAATTCCGTGAGCCGCATCCTGTTTCAATGAACTTTACTTGTCGAAGCAAGCCAAATTGGCAGTAAAGCTTCAGGTTATGTGCCGATACTGAATCCATAAGTCAAAACTGCACCTCATTTCGAGGCTGTATTCTTTTAGCACTCTATTTAACAAAATGGTATATAACTGGTTGGGTACATTGTGGCCTAACAATTCGCAAGCAGACCGAGGGAAGTAAACAAAGAATTTTGAAAATAGCAAAAAAAAATTTAACGTCGCTCGACAATATACCACGGAACAACGCCATAAGTAAAAATGTTAAAAATAAAAATACGGCACGTAAAAAAATAATTTGGAATGGAGAAGCTTCTGAGTCTTTAAGCGCCGGTGCACGCGTACGTTTTTTGGATGCTGCGGTGACGTATGTGCGCGTTCGGTTCCCTAACTTCGTGTACAAATATTTATAGTTTGAAACCAATAAGACGATGTTGCTTTTTTCGCCTACCTCGTGAACAAAAAATATATTTTGAAACCAATGCGACGAATTTTGGTACATTGATGTACTAATTTAGGACGTACCAGGGAAAAATGTTATACATCCTCTGCAGATTAACTAAAAAAATCGGATAAGATCTTTAATTACTTCCCAATGAGTCTTCAATCATTTCTGCAGCAACATTTCATATTTCAGGAGAGTTCGTTACTCCCCCAATAAACAATTCCATGTCTATTTCTTCGAAATTGGACGCCATTTTCGGGTAACGCTTTTGCAGTAAACGGTGGACGTGTGCACCGCTCAAGTCATCCAAGGTACTCAGAGACGCAATTGCGTTTTTTTAACGCTGCGGTACCGCTGCGTTGACGGAGGGAATTGAGGTGCAAAACGATCGCACGAGCGGCGGGTGGAATCGCAGCGTCGACACAGGTACGTGTGCAGTATCCAACAGATGGCACGTAAACCAAACCGCAAATGCGGTACCGCAGTGGCGACCGCACGTGTGCACCGGCACTTAAGGTCGAACTTGGTATTCAGCAGAGCAATCCTTTGTCTCCTTTCCTGTTTGCTCTGGTCATGGATGACATTTTGGAGAAAATACAGAACCTTGATGTGGGATGTGAGGTTAATGGTAGAATTATTAATATTTTAGTTTATGCAGATGATATTGTCGTAAAAGGACCAACAAAGCATGCAATTAAAATAATTTTGGAGTCTTTATGTACAGAATTAAAAGAAAGTGGGCTGGAAAAGAAAAAAAGAAAACTGTGGCGATGAAAACGAGTAAACATGCTAAAAGGTGCGAGTTAAGAAATTTAACTGTAGAAGGAAGCGAGATTAAGTGGGTGAAGGAATACAGTTTTTTGGGAGTAATTCTACAAAATGACTTTAAATGGGACAAACAGTTGGCAAATGTCGGTAATAAAATGAATGAACTTGGCAACGTGATTTTACTGCAGATTAGGAGTGAAAGGAGGAGAGAGTAAATTTGTTAGAAACCTATGCTTTTGATCTTTACGGAATTGAATTCTGTTGGGGAAATGGCAAAAACAATATAAAGCAGTGAAAAATCTTATCACTGGCTTATAAAAAAGAGCATTGAGAAATAATAAGTCTATGGGGAATCATATTGCGTGTGCAGAAAGTTCTCTATTGACTTGGGAATTGGTTATTAAATGGAAAGAATTCATTTTGAGGGAAAATATTATGAATAGTGGAAATGCATTGCTAAAATTATTGTTTGGTAATAAAAAGTGAGAGACGGAGTTAGGCCAAAGAATCAAAAGGATTATAATGGATTATGGCAAAGAAGTTGCGAAAGCAAGAGACCTAAAAAAGAATTTAAAGTTAAACATTAAGGCTATGGCTGTGTTAAAAGAATTAGATAGGGAAGAAAACAAAAATGACTAAGTTGACTGAGATATTTTGTTGTGTACATAAGTTTATTACTGGTATGTTTATTTGTACCAAGTTGTACGATGAAATAAGTAAGAGATATCCGTGAGGTGTAGCCGATTTACCAGGGATATTTGCTCGTCTGCGAGAAACGGCTAGTCCAATCGAGGGTTTGGGGGGAAATCGCACGAGCGCGGCAAGCGTGAGTGCTGATTTCCCTCCACGCCCGAGATTGGACTATAGCTGTTTCGAGCAGACGAGCGAATATCCGTGGTAAATCAGCTACACCTCATGGATATGTGTTTTAATGCTAAGGTGTGACGTCGAGCTAATTTTATCGTGTTATTAGAGTTTTTTAAAGACTTGTTTCAAGGATTTAAGATTTTGTACATGCGACTTATGTAAATTCGTGAACGGAAGTTCCGGTTTAGAAACGGGGTTGGAAGCATCCTGTGTATGAAGGCCAACCGAAGGGGAGAGACGCTGCGTAATACCGATGTTTGTGTTTAAGGTAAAACTATTTTTTTCTACTTTAATAGTTTAAATAAGATGAGTGTATAAAATGCGCTATTCGCTTGATTCTCGTAGGTTTTTAGGTGTGTTTACGAAGTGTCAGTAGCCTAGTTTTCGTACAGTCGGAACAAAAGATTGCCGAGTTGGGCCATTCCTCCATGGGTGGGGGTCTAGCAAGTTTTTTTTTTCCCGTGTTAGGCTAGAAAGAAAAATGTCGCAGGTTGTAAATGTGCCTGTTTATGCTGGTTGCATTTGTGTTGTGTACGGTAATTTTACAAAGTCGGGTCATATGTCACATGGAGGAGCAGGGGTTGTGTAGACCCGCGTAAAAAGTGATAGATTATCAAAAAAGTGTGGGTTATCAAAATTAATCCACTGTGACGTGTGTGGGTTTTCACATTAACCGTCTATAACGACTACACTTTTAGCATGGGGATGTGTTAGCGTGACGTCACCAACGTGCATTAAATAATAATAATAATAATAATAATAATAATAATAATAATAATAATAA
>JAHWFP010103276.1:0-15057 GCA_023313725.1 Lithobius niger | reverse complement strand
AATAATAATAATAATAATAATAATAATAATAATAATAATAATAATAATAATAATTTATTGCATTTAAACAACTCGAAGTTCAAAGAACTTGTGTGAGTTCAATAATACATAAACATACATCTTTCAATAAATAATTACATACATATATACATAGTTACATCATATTTACAAAATTACGCATACTGAATCCATTTAACATTACATTTAATAGATAATTAAGCCTTATTTTATTTCATGTTGTTAGAAATTTCTGTAAATGTGGTTTTAATTTTTGAATGCAATCATATTGTAATAATTTTTCATCCAATTCATTGAAGACCTGAGGAATGTAATATTTCCGATTTCTAGTTCCATATGTATTATTCCAACGCGGTATTTGGTATCTGTTTGCATTTTTCCTTAACCGAGCTTGTTTTTCAAAATTTCTATTCTTAAAATTATTAACAAAATAATTATTTATTATAATTATCTTATTTCTTAGTTGCCTTATTGTCAATATTTCATTTGTTTTAAAAATTTCACTTGTTTTTGTGGCATTGTTACCAAAAAACATTTTAACAATTTTATTTTGTAGACTTTGCAATTTATTAATTACATACTCGGATGCAAACCCATAGACTTCAATTCCATATCATAACTCTCAATCCATGCATAATAAATTATTTTTTTATTTTTTTTCTGTTTAATAATAATAATAATAATAATAATAATATTTATTCAGTAATGGTAATTACACATTCATCAAATAATATGACAAATGCGTGCACGAAGCCAATATGGCTTGTATGTGCACCGAATTAAATTCAGCAAAATAAAAATACATCCAGATCACAATTTGAACATTATATTTTGTACATAATCACACTTACTATACGTAAAGTTACTTAATCCTGTTAGTAAATTTTAGCAATATCTAACTCAATAGCCATTCCTTAGTTTTTTCCCCTTATATTTGATCTATTTCAATTTCTTCTAATTTCAACAGGTATCTCATTAAGAACAATTGGTACAAGGAATTCATTGCACCGTATGCCATATGAATTTCTCCATGATAGTATTTTTAGCCAAGTATAAAAGTTTCGACTCTCTCTATCTGTTCTTTTTTGGTATGTATTATCAAAGAAATAGTTTACTATTAGACAATTTATTGAAATTTAGAAGTTTATATTTTTTAAAGATATCCTTTGTCGACAGTTTATGTGTGCATCCAAAAAGACCTTCAGTTTCTTTGTTTATGGCTTTCCGAAGCCTTTAAATGTAATTTTCAGTTGTCGCTCCATATATAGTACAGGAATAGAGCAGTTGTGAGAGCATCCATGATTCATAAAGAGTTTTTTTTTCTAATTTCAATACAAATTATTTACAAGGAAAAGAGTCAGTATGATTTTGCATATATTTTTCAGGATCGTTCTGGTTGGTGCAAGGAGGCCATGGCAGACGCATTCAATGAGCGTTTCGCGAGTGTTTATGTTTTCCCATCTGGGACTGAGCCACCAAATGTACAGTCCTCTTCGGCTTTAGACTCCCCTACGGATTCGCCCTGGAACCGGTTTGAGTTCACCGCAGCATTGGCTAAATGTAAAAATACCAGCACCCCTGGTGTTGACGGTGTTTTGTACAGAAGCACGCGTGACCTGCCATCTGTGGCAATTGATAGCATTGTATCTGTATTTCAATCCATTTTGGAGGGTGAGGCCGTTCCAGCATCGTGGCTGTATACCATTTTGGTTCCCATTCACAAAGCAGGCACTGCGAGGTCTAACTTAACTAACTATCGCCCTATTGCTCTCTTGTCGTGTCTACGTAAAGTCTATGAGAGGAGGAGAATAAAGCGGCTGGAGTAGCGCCTTGAGTACTTTGAATGCCTGGCACCAACGCAATTTGGCTACAGTGCACAGGACGCAGTCACGGGCCCACGGGTTTGTCATGGGCGCTGTCTTTCTCGGCATCAAAGCGGCCTACAATACTGTCAGTATCGACGGGGTTCAGGCGTCTATGAAGAAGATGGGTGTTGGTAGAAAATTGATCAACGCTATTGTTGCCCTGTTAGGGGTCCGAAAATTTGTAACCAGGGTCAACGGCTACTGGTCGGATGAAGCGAGATCTGGTTGCGGTCTCCCTCAAGGGAGCCGAGTAAGTCCAACACTTTTCGCCTTAGTGGTCAACGACGCTATCCTAGAACTGGGATTGTTTGCGAACATAGTCTGCTATGAGGACGACATAGCCATGTGGTTTGCAGGCAGTGACTTGGATGAGAGTTTGGCTCAAGCGCAGAAGGCCTTTGAGGATATTTATCTGCGACTTGGCAAAAGAGGACTGTTTGCCAAGTCACAGAGAAATATCCTCAAGGGCCTAAGGAGTACTGCTGTGCAGCACAGAAACCCACTCACGGTCACAGTAGGCGGTCGGTCATACTCCATAAGTTCACCGTGAAGTATCTTCGGGTGGTCCTGGATAAGCGACTTGAGTGGACAATACACTGTTAGCTGGCTGAGAGAAAAGGTTCGATCTCGCACTCTATTTTGAGCGATTACGTTGTTGGCCCGGGTTAAGGATGTTAAAAAAGGGTGACTACTATCTGCATATAGGCCCTTCATCCGATTGCTACTTGTGTATCATTTGCCCTTCTTGTGTACTTCCAGATGTCACATTAAAACGCTGCAGGTACCAGTCACCGAGTGCCTTCGGATTGTATGGGCTGCTTGGTCTCTCCCTCTGTTACTGCAATCTGGACTGAAAGTAATGAGCCACCTCTACATTGACGCTCTGGGGAGCTGCTTGTGGCCCTCTGCTTGAGAAACGTCAGCAGGGGTGGATCAGACCCAGTGAGGAGGATCCTCTTCGACTATTGTACTGTTAGCCCTCGCATCGGCGAAGCGCTTGATGTCACTGGTTACAGTATTACGTTGCTGCAATTGCAAATGTCTGCCGAACCTTTAGTGTTGCCTGTGCACGCCCGATGTGCCCATGGGTATGGTGTCCGCAGCTTGAGCAGACGTGTTTTTGAGCAGAGGTACATGGAATATCATATTTTCTGTGACACCTCTTTTCGGTGCGCGTCCTGGGCCGGAGGCTTTGGGGATTGTAATCCTCTCTCTCAAGGTGTTCCTGGGTCGCAAACTCACAGCAGTTAGCCCCAGCACTGTCTGCAAGCTGACTGTGATCTCTGTGGCAGTGGGAGCAGACAACAAACGGTACAGGGGCAAAATACAAAAGTAGCAAGCAATTCCGCCCCACTTCCCCAAAGAAATTTTTATTTATTTATTTATTTATTTATTTATTTATTTATTTATTTTTTGTTGGGTGGGAGGGGGGGGGGGTAGTTGATTGCTACTGTTGTAGTTTTGCCTCTGGAGAAAACAAAATGGTCCAGGGACAAAGTAAAACAGTAGCAAGCAATTAATTATTTTTTGTCCAAAATCTTGGGACAAAAAAACGGCCAAGGGGCAAAGTACAAAGTAGCAAGCACTCCCCCCCCCCTCCCAAAAAATATTGTTTGGGAGGGGGTGAGGAGGGGAGTTGGTTGCTATTTTTGTACTTTGCTGTTAGGCCGTTTTGTTATGACCAGGAGGGCCATTTTTCGTGCCCTCCCCCCACTCTATGACTCCCCAATAGAGAAACAAGGGCAGGAAAACAAGGGGATTGGGAATTAAACAAAGGGCATTTTGAGTGAAGGGGACGGGGAGGATACATGCCCCAATGTGCGTGTGCCGTTGAACTCGTCCCTAATTAGTAATGAAATCTTGGACAAAACACCGGTTTAGTGTTTCGACCAAGGTCAAACCACACGCTTTAACGAAAAACCGCACAATTTTGCCATTTGTTTGAGTAGTCCTAAGTGACTTAGAAATGTACGAACTAGGGAAATCAGTCACAAAATATGAATTAAATTAGACAGCTGTTCGACGTTTTTTTTTTTTCGCTTTGACGGATTTGATTGGAATTAACTGCGACACAAGAAACAGCAACGTTTTTTTAAAAGTTCAAAACTATTAATTTTACATGGTCTTCCGGCAAATAAATAAGTTTATTGACGCATTTCGTTGTGTACATGAAATTAGTATAACTGTAAATTGGCAGCTTAAGTCAAGTTTTGAAAGCTGTAGGTTAACTCAGGGACTCGGGGACCTCGAATTTTTACTGCAAGACGTAGGCCACTCGCGCACTGAGCGACTTGGCCGTGCGGCCAGGTTGCTGCAGCCAATGAAAATGATTAGTGCGTGGTTTTACATAAACTGTAAGCATTCTCATTGGCTGCAGCGACCTGACCGCGCGGCCAAGTCGCTCAGCCAATGAGAATGCCTACCGTTTATGTAAAACCACGCAATAATCATTTTCATTGGCTGCAGCAACCTGGCCGCATGGCCAAGTCGCTCAGTGCGACTTGGGTGTTCTACGTCTTGCAGTAAAAATTCGAGGTCCCCGAGTCCCTGAGTTAACCTACAGCTTTCAAAACTTGACTTAAGCTGCCAATTTACAGTCATACTAATTTCATGTCATACTCGTTTCTGATTGGTCAATAGTCGATTCGTTTGTAGTGTTAGCCCCCTGTCCCCCCAGTTACCCTCAGGAACCAAGCTCGAAAACCAGGGTTTGTTTGGTTGTTTAGGTTACTGCCTAATGCGTAATTTGAATGCCATATGTACAGTATTGGACAATGAAATTTAGACAGAAAAATGTTGGCTTCTCTGCAACTCTCCTTTATGGATTACTTCCTCCAGGGCGTGAATGGTTGCGGAAGTGCGACTGTTTTAAGGTATTGGTTTCAGAATGCATATTTCATGTCGCAGGTTGGATAATTATAAACTGTTACGACCAATAATTACGACATTTAAGTCCGTTTTAGCTGTTAGACACTATTGGACGACGAGTCCACTTCTCACGTGCGGGTAGAGATGATCGAAGTACCCAATGACTTGCAGACTGAACTTAGTAATTTAGTCTGGATAGGACAAGGCTTGTAGCGATTTAAACATTGGCGTAATTCACTTTTGACCTGGTGTAAGAAAATAGTGTTAATGACTTTAGTTTGAGGACTAATATTCACCGACAAAATGCAAGCTGCAAATGAAAATTCCGGAAACATTGGACTTAGTTTTCCTTTATCCTTTAATTATTGGCTGAACCAGCGGCGGAATCAATAGGGGAAGGGGGAGAGGGGGGGGGGGAGGCTGTGGGCATTCCCCGCCCCAAACCAACCCAAAAAGAAGGGCTTGCATTCGTTGAAGTCAAATTCGCCATACGTAAGTTGATATTGGAAACTTTTCCCGCGAAATTGCCCCATGTTTTGTGACCTGATTGTGTGAAACGTTCAGTTCCAAACTTTAACGTTAATCCCTAGTCGACGTCTGAGGCAACCTCTTAATGGTCGGTATTCGTTCGACCAGATCAGCTTATAAATCTTCTATGCAACTTCATTCAACTTATAGTTAGAACTAGCGCGGTATCTGATCACCTCTAACCTCTAACTTTCTTTTTTTTGATTGATGAAAGTATTCAACTCAGGAGCTTCGTTTCTCGGCATGGTCTCTCGGACAATACTCAGTCAGACCGCACTTCGCGTTAGGAAGGGGGAGGGGGAGGTTCGCGCGGGAAGAATAAACATTGCAAACCCTCAATAAAAAAAACAACTGCTGAGAACACACTGCCAGACAATGATACTCCGAATGTGGATTAGGACTAAAGTACTGACTGAAAAAAGTCAAAGGAAAAAAAAGCCACGAAAAAAAAAAGGGCCACGGAAATAACGGAAGGAAACTTTACTTTTTTCTTTAGTATTTTTTTGTTGTTTTGTTTTTATAGGTTGGGTTGGGGGGGGGGGGGGTTAAGGCTTAATGGTGCGTCGACAACTAGGTCATTAGTGCCAACCTCTGTTACAGTGCAGTGGTTCGGGTTGTCACTGGACCACGCATTAGAAATATTAAACAAGCTAGGTTAGGTAAGAAATTTCACTAGGAAACGGTTCTTTCCTCATTTTTTTCCCTCGGATTGTTTTCCTTCTGTTATTTTCCTACGGTGATCTTCGAGGTTTTTTTATTTTTTTATTTTCACGGCATATTTTTTCCATTGGCTGTTTACTGTTTAATCTTTTTTCCCGTGGCTTTCGTTCTGCGGAAATTTTTTTTTTTTTTTTTGTTGGCTGTTTTTTTTCCATTTTTTCCCCCTAGGATTGTCTTTCCACAGGTTTTTTATTCCTAAATTCAAAGTTTCTGAATGCATTTCTTTAAAACAAAACCGCAAAATTGACTTTCAAATCGATTTGAAAACAAAATCAATTTTAAAACTGTTGCTCTATTTATATTTATAACTAAATGACGTAATACTTTTAAAGTCAGTTGATAGGTTTTGTCATGCATAATAATACTTTTCCCTGTACTGGGACTGAAGAAGCCACCACATTTTCTTGGCCTGTCCAGATTCCATAAATAGAGATTTGCAGTATTATGTGTTTGACTGACTTTATTCTGTGTTCAACAAATTTTATTTTTTTAGTTGCATCGCAGAAACAGCATTGTATTTATTTTACGGGTATTATTATTCGTTTATTGAATTTAACAACTTCGTAATATTCAAGGATTTCCCATAACCAGGCATGATTAATAGATGTAGACTTCTAGTTGTCCCTTCCAAACTGTCTAAATTTCATTGTCCAATACTGTACAGGCAATAGTGTAAGATTATGCTAGATCAGGGGATTATGACGCGACATCTCGCACGACTTACGCAATTAATACATGCAACAGCGTGTTTTTCGCAACCTGAGTTACCTAGGTCAATTTACAAAGGCACCCAAGGTTACTGCCTGAAGCGTAATTTGAATGCCATTTGTACAGGCAATCGTCTAAGATTATGCTAGGTCAGGGGATTATGACGCGAAATCTCGCAAGGCCTACGCAATTAGTACATGCAACAGCAGTGTTTCTTTGCAACCTGAGTTACTAAGGTCAGTTTTCAAAGGCACCCCAACAGTGGTGCGTTTGGTTCGTTCTGTTTAATCGTTTAGGAAGGTACTGATTATCTTGCCACCGGTTTTAGGGTGGGTACGACAAATACCAACATTGCCGAATTCGAATAATGCTATAGGTACATAATTTCGACATAGTAAGTTAAAAATTTTCATTCCTTCAAACTATAGTCGGTGGATTTAACTCACATTAGCATTGGATACACAAGTTCAAACAGTGAAAAAAAAAAAAAAAACTCACCGGGAATCCTTAACAAGATCTGGTTTGGGCATTACTTGTTACTACGAATAATAATAACGTATTGTCAAATTCCTATACTAAAACGACACTATAGGCTTTCAATAAAATAATAAATAAATAGGTAAGGTAATAAATAAATAAGCAATCATTAATCCCTGTTGGGTAACCCATTCAATCATTTATACTCCACTCTTTTTGCAGGTGATAAGAAACATACCCATGATGCCGAATGTACCTCAGTTCATTGTCCTATCTTCCAAAAGAAAAAAACCGGTTTTCTTGTTTGTTGCAGTTGACAATTAATTCACTGTAGATCCCATTGCTCCTGTTAATCAGTTTTCTTCAAAAATAAAGAAATACAGATGTAAGTCATGTTGTTAATGGTTTTCTTCAGAAAGTTATAGTAATTATTACAGACAAAAACAGAAGATTAAGCAAATTAACGTGTCAATAATTTGAATAAGTTCAACACTGCACGATTTAAGTAGTAGGCCGTAATAATTTGAGGTTTGTTCTTCGCTGGTTCGCCCATAATTAGGAAGTTCGTTTGCTGAAAATGCTGATCCTAAGTAGATTTTGTTTTATACGAGTCATCGTTTTATCTACTTGGGTTTTAATTACTGATGGGCAGGTAAGCAAGTTTAATAATATTTGTAGTGTTTTATTTAGCTGCTTGGTTACAAATAAATGCCAATACACTCTTCTCGGGCCAATAAATGTTTTAAGTTTAACCGGAACCAACTGGCGGGACATCTTACTCCAAATTTTCAGTTTCCTCCCCCATAATCCGCTGTGCCAGCTTAGTCCAATGTGACAGAACACAAGCGCGTCATCCTGAGAGTTCAATGAAGTTTAATGGGGAAGGGACCTACTGCACCCACAGACATTCAAAATTCACATAAACAACCAAACGTCGATACGATGGAGAATCATCCCAGCTAAAACGGGGCGTCGGACGAACGTCTAACTGGAAAATCGTCTAATGGGATAATTGTCTAAAATCTGCCTAAATAAAAAATCTGGAAAAACATCTATACGGAATATCGTATAATGGATAATTGTATAATGGATAAACGTCTAACTGGATTAACGTCTAACTGCGGTTTCTGATGTTATATGTATAGCCGCAGCGAGCGCAGTAGCGCGAGCGAGGCAGGGATATTAGACGATTTTCCATTATACGAATTTCCAGTTAGACGCTTTTCCGTTATACGAATTTCCTGTTTTCAGTTATACGTTCTTCCAATTATGCGATTTTCCAGTTAGACGATTGTCCCTCGCCCCGCTAAACTTGTTGTTTATATATATTTTTGACGGTGGTTCCCCCCCCCCCCTCTCCTCCTCCCAAAAAAACAACAACAAGTGAAGTTGGCAAATTTACGTGTGGCTCCCTACTTTTGTATTCTATTAAATATACCTTCCATACGCATTCACTATCTGGCCAAGTTTGGTCGAAAAATATTGAATAGGAATAGACGTATTAATATTTTTAGTTTTGCTTTTTTTCTCTTTTGAGTTGAGCAAAATAAAAATTACTTGAAAACTTAATTCAACATTTGTGTAACCATAGACCACATACGAAGGTGGTGTGTATCATTAACACCTACTGTACCTCCTACCTGGCTTAAACTAAAAACCATTTGCGCAGTTCAAACTGGATTCGAATTCTACAACCAGTCCAAGTTTACACTAGTAGGCTGACGCCCAACATCAAGCATCAACCTATACTGATTTGAAAGTTTAAAACTTATAATTAAATAATATGACGTCGATCCCCATCCCCCCGACACACTTCCCCCTCCCTCTTCCCTACTTTTTAATTTTTATAATTCGCCTTCCTCCCCCCCCCCCAACCCTCGTAGGCCGCTTATGCGAATCGTTTTTGCGAGGCCAAAGGATCATTGAACATGAATTTTGTTGCGACTAAATAAATGTTTTTTGCAACTAGGTCATTCAATAAGCCTTTATGGCTCTGGCTATGCTTAGTGAACTCCAAATGACACCAGTCTTGTTTATGGCAGACCAATGCTGCTTTTCGTACGCTTCGCTCACTTAATCAGCGCATCCCTAGTCTACAGTCTCCCTCTTTTCATTTTGGTCTTGGCCCTTTAGCGCCGGTGCACACGTGCGTTTTCTGGACGTGCGGTGATGATGCGGCGCCGCTGTGGTGACGCAGCCAATCAATGCACACGTGCGTTTTATTAACGCGCGTTGACGTAGCGGTGCCGCTTCGGTGACGTATGTGCGTCTTCGGTTCCCTAACCTCGTGTACAAAAAAATTATAGTTTGAAACCAATGAGACGATATTGCTTTTTTCGCCTACCTCGTGAACAAAACGTATATTTTAAAACCAATGCGACGAATTTTGGTACATTGACGTAGTACTAATTTAAGACTTACC
This sequence comes from Lithobius niger, assembly GCA_023313725.1. Classification (NCBI taxonomy): domain Eukaryota; kingdom Metazoa; phylum Arthropoda; class Chilopoda; order Lithobiomorpha; family Lithobiidae; genus Lithobius; species Lithobius niger. Next base: position 5,451 of record JAHWFP010103276.1, on the reverse strand, counting down.
AGGGGAAAGTGTTATACATCCTTTGCAGATTAACTAAAAAAATCGGATAAGTTCTATAATTACTTCCCAATGAGTCTTCAATCATTTCTGCAGCAACATTTCATATTTCATGATAGTTCTTTACTCCCCCAATAAACAATTCCATGTCTATTTCTTCGAAATTGGACGCCGTTTTCGGTAATGCTTTTGCGGTAAACGGCGGACGTGTGCACCGCTCAAGTGCCCAAGGTACTCAGAGACGCAATTGGTTTTTTTTAACGCTGCGGCACCGCTGCGTTGACGGGGGGAGGGGGGGGCGGGGGGGCGATACAAAACGACCGCACGAGCGGCTGACGGTAACGCAACGTCGACGCAGGTACGTGTGCAGTACCCAACAGATGGCACGTATACACCAAACCGCAAATGCGGTACCGCAGCGGCGACCGCACGTGTGCACCGGTGCTTAGCAAAATTCCTCATTCCCCGGCTACTCAAGAAACCATACCACGGGAGGGGAACGAGTGTATTACATCATTCAGTAAGCCTCACTGGCTCTGGCGATGTTTAATGAACCCAAATGACGCTAGTACTAATCTTATGGCTAAAAAACTCCGATTTTCGTTCGTCTAGCTCACTCGCTCAACCTTTTAATTTTTGCTTATCTCCTTACCCCATCTCTCCTATCCCCCCCCCCCCACGGGGTTGTTCCCCCTACTTTTTTCATTTAACTTCTGTTTTCTCACTCAGCGCTTCCCTCTTCAGTCGCTTCTCCATTTGTCTTGTCTTGCCTATACTTCCCTCCCCCCCCCCCCCCCCGCTAACCCGGTCGCTCCTCTCTACTTATTTTTTTTTTGATCCTGAATTTCACGGCGCATTTGTTTTGTGCCCTTCAAGTCCTACACCAGGCACTTGGACATTTGGTTAATGTGTACGTGCCCCCTAAAAGTACGCGTGGGTGCTGTTGGATGGGTGGTGGTTGATGGTGATTAAAGGACGGTAATGTAATGTCTTTCAGCGTATTTTTGTGCACTTTTCGTTGGTCGATAATGCTGCCACATGTATCGTGCAACGAAGTTGTTGATCCTCCAAAGTTTTTTTTCCAGCTTTTCGTAGACTGGCAATGTGGTTGCATGTTTCATGTTCATGTTTTTTTTTTTTTTTATAAGAGTCTGAAATGGCCTCAAAGCCGTACACTCCATGCTCGACTACGCCTAAATCTAACTTGTATTAAGCATATTGCACCCAGCACAACATCGTAACCACACTACCCACACCACCCCACAGAAATCGGCATCCAGAGTCACACTGCATCCGGAGTCGCACTGTCTGCCACCGTACACGAAGTCACACAGCCCATTATACCCTATCGCCACATGCAACCATGAAGTCCAGGTGACCCATCAGGTAACAGTTCGTGTCATAGCCATAAAGTCGGTCCCACCATATGTTTCTCTTGGTTAAGTAGCAGCTTCATGCACCTCAATTGTTGATCCTCAAAAAATGGACCTTTTTATACACGATTGAGATTACCGCATGCAAATTAAGTAAGTTTATGTAGCTGTGATAAATATTATCTTCCACAGTTGCTGCTTTTTGTTTATCCGTGTCATGTTTTATCGTATTTTCACTGGCTTTCTCCAGAGTACCTGGACCACATAAGTCGGCAACACGCGTTTTAGGTCTTACAATAAACCTTTATGGCTCTGGCTATGCTTAGTGAACTCCAAATGACACCAGTCGTACTTGTGGCTGACCAACGCTGATTAGTGTTCACTTCGCTCACTCAATCAATGAATCCCTTCAGTCGCCCCTCCTTTTTTTTCATTTTTACTTGTCCCCTATTCCTTTATCTCCCCCTCCCATCCACGGTTATTTAAGAAGCTATAGTATAGCTGTATCCCCTTACCTTAACCCCCCCCCCTCCCCCGGTTCGCTCCTCCTAACTTTTTTAATTTTTTACTTACCTTCTTGCCCTATATCTTCCCCCACCCTAACCCAGTCGCTCCTCCCAAAATTTTTTTCATTTTTGTACATCCCATTGCCATTGCGCATTTCTTTTGTTGAATCATATAAAAATGTGCGTACATAAGTTTAAACATTAAAACCTCTTCGCACAACGCACAGGACGAGATAAAACACACTGGTAACTGTTATTTCGGAACATAATGCCACTGGTCCCATTCAGTGGCGTGTACAGACTAGTGGGCCCATGGCACAGCAGGATAGGTGGGTCCCTGCACGGGTGGGGGGCGGATGACATTAATTATAGTGCGGTTGAGAGGGGGGTCTGGGGGGGGGGGGGAGATCCCCCCTGAAGATGAGAAATTTTTTTGAAAATCCACATTAAAATTATGCAAAATGCTTAACTTTGGACCCAATTCAGCAGTGGTTTTAACACTTTGCTCTTAAGTTTGCTTGGATTTTATGGCACCTGCCTGTCTGACTCTATGGTGTACACGCCACTGGTCCCATTAATCAAAGGGAAAAAAATAAAATAGGTGTGAAACCTGCAGAGCTCAGACCAGTGACGGCGTCACGACTGAATTGTTTTGGGGGCCGACAGAGGGCACATCTGGAAACAGAGTGGGCCAAGGATTTTTTTTCAAGGCAACCACATTACGCACTTTTATTCCGTTTAATTCAACCTGATCGTAACCTAAGATTCAATACAGTACAATTTATTTGCAAAATAAGCACCATAAATACACAAAAGAAATTAGGCTACACATATACTGCAAAGTTGCTGAAAAAAAATATAATACCTAAATAAAATAAACTACAAAAATAAAAGCTCTGTTTATTCATTTGATTTCAAGATTAGCCTGCAAGTATTTTTTTATTATTTCATTTTCTGGTGGTGACCTGAGTGTTGTGGTTTGGGGGGGGGGGGGGGGCGGGGGGGGGGGGGGACGTGAAATATTTAGGGGGGCCATGGCCCACCCTGGCCCACCCATAGCGCCGTCACTGGCTCAGACTGGCTGTTCTCAGCTCTGCAGGCTTCACACCTATTTTATTTTTTTCCTTTGATTAAAGGAACCAGCGGCATTACGTCCCGAAATATCAGTTGCCAGTGTGGTTTTTATCTCGTCCTGTGCGTTGTGCTAAGAGTTTTTAATGTTTTAACATTTCTTTTGTGTCCTTTTAAAGTCCTACAGCAGGCCCTGTGAACAGCTGTTTACTTCAAGAGTTCGGGTTCGTGTTCACAATTTTCTCAAGGGAATGTAATTTGTTTGAGCGATTTTTGTGTGATTTTTTTGTCTCTGATAATGCTGCTCTATGTCTCTCGTGAACCGAACTTGTTCATGCTCGGAAGTGTTTTCCAACTGGTCGTAGGCTGGTAATGCGGTAACATGTTTCTCGTGCACCTAAATGGTTAAGTAACAATAGCCTCGTGCACTTTATATTGTTGATCCTCAAAAGTGGTCTTTGTTTGGGTGGTCGTATCAGTTTTATTCGAGTTAAGGGTTTTATATAATTACTAACAAAAACGTCAAATGTGCCGTAAAAAAGGGGGTTATATGATTGAAGTTTCACTTGTTAAAATGTACACGGATAAAATTTGGATGATTTTTAATTGAAATAATCAAATGCACAATTGAGAAAATTGCATCTGTTTAAGTGCTGTTGTGCTTTACGTTTTAAATATATGATTTGTAAAGCACAATAGCAGTTAAACAGATGCAATTTTCAATAATTGTACATTTGATTATTTCAATTAAAAATCATCCAAATTTGATCCGTGTAAATTTTAACAAGTGAAACTTCAATCTTATAACCCCCTTTTTTACGGCACACTTGACGCTTTTGTTAGTAATCCGTGTACCTTTTGAACGGCTATGGCATCGTGCTACAAAGGTTTATGCATGCATTGTTGCAGGCCACTTTGAAACAATTCAGCTCAGCTCTGAAGCTTGCATTTACGAAATAAATACGCCATTCTATCGTTTCTAGCTGCCGTCTCGAAATTAACAATGTAGCTTAGTTTAGTTTAAAGCTATATCCGTTTAGCTGAAACGCGGATTCTTTCAAAAAAGGGTTTAAAGGGTTTAACGAGCGTTAACCACTCCTGGTCATCTGTCCGAAGCCCTAAGGCCCTATGTCTGCAACAGCCAGATTCACAGATTCTTTCATTTGGCCCTTCAACAATCAACTTTTTAGCAAAGACATGACACGTGCACGAAGAATGGATCTGGAGTTTGCTGAGTGGCATTGTTCCCTAATTACAATGGTTAAAACAATGTAAAACAATCAAAATGATCGTTCAGTGATCCATTAACTCCGGAATGGATCGACCAACCGAAAAAGTGGTCTCTCTGAGGATGAAGCCCAGGGAAATTTCTGGCTAAGATCATGTTTCAGATTTTAGGTAGGTGCAGTAGTTTTTTCTGAAACCGTGTCACACAAGAAGAAGAAGAAGAACAACAACAAGTGAACAGTCTTCAAATTTGTGTGTGGCTTCCTACGTTTACTCTTGCACGGAATTGCGTAAAAGTTGGTGTAAAGTTAGGGAAAGTTGCTATCTACTATCTGGCCAAGTTTGGTCGAAATATATTGAATAGAAACGGAGAAATTAATAGTTTTAGTTTTGCTGGAGAGAGGACTTCAATATATATACACGGCGATAGCTGCAAAAGCAAGCTCTACAAAAATGCAAGTGTTCCTATTATTAGTCGTAATGGTCGAACAAGCATAAAAAACTACGTATCATTCATTCGCATCATTACACGGCCCATCCTTTCAGCTCGCCAAAGCCACGCATGCGCGCCCCCACCCACCCAGGTAGTTATACAGAGCGAGGGTGGCAGCCAGAACGAGAGGACGCGACCAGGGACCCTAGTCTCGAGTTGCGCTTTTCAAATCGCATGCGGTTTTACCAAAAAGCGCGCCAAAATTATGGCTCGCCCTTTCTCTCGCACGTGACTTTTAATAAAACCGCTTACGATTTGAAAACGATCAAGTCGAGACTAAGCCCCCAGGGCTCTCCCGCAATAAACGTTCGTAATCAAGCACTCAATCGAAGTCAATTCAATGCTGGTAGAAGTCCAAAGTGGCTTCCTGTCAGAATCACAGTTAAAATGTGCTGGCAACTTGAATAAAATGACCAAAATGGCTTATGTAATTACGACAAATCCACAGCTTCCGGGCAGGGCCGGCTCAAGGGGCACGCGAGCAACGCAGCCGCGTAGGGCCCCCGATTTAAAGGGGCCCCCGCGTGGGAGTGGAGCACTCATCTTACGATAGCGAGAAGGCAGATCATAGATTGAAAATCCTTCATACTACGGCCCAGTAAAGAGAAAAAGGGGGTGAAAATCTGTGCTAGTCTTTTGAAACTTCGGGAATGATGTGGATCGATTAGTCAAAACGCTGTGCCACCCGAAACCGAAACTAGTGGTTCTTGCGGCTGGTATTTTTGTCAGCAGGTGGCAGTCTGATAGGAAATGAGAACCACGAAACGGTGAAATGGACATTCCT
>JAHWFP010103273.1:0-37091 GCA_023313725.1 Lithobius niger | reverse complement strand
CCCACCTCCGTACTTTGCAAGCCCCGGCGGCATTGCTCGGGTGGGGGATTTTTCATTCTTGTCTGAGGCCCATACGCCGTACTGTGAGGTAATGGTGGTGTTCGGCTTACATCCAGGGTTGAAACCGTCAGAACGTCGATTCCCTTCCAAGGGACCAAAAATTTGGTAACACTGCACGGCATTTTGTGTTTGAGCAGAGAACACATCCTCCCTCGTTCTCAGGTTCATGCCTGCAAGCGTTTTCCACAACGCACGTTGCGCGGATTTCTCCACGTCACAGCAGCACGTTGCACGTTCCAGGGGTCACCCCCCTTTTCAAGGCAGGGGACGTTTTCCGTGGATTCTCACATCGTGGATGGGTGCCTCTCTGGGTCGTCCCCCCAGGAGCCGGTATGGATGTTTCCCCCCCCCTCACCATCCTCCACTTCTCTAGCGGGTTGGGGGGGGGGGGAAGGTTTCGTCCCCATGTGGACAACTGGGAGGTCATCACCGACAGCGTGCTCACTCTGTCCGCTGTAGGCAGAGAACATTCGCCGTTTTTTGTGTCTGAACTACCAGCCTCCAGCCTCTGAAAGCTGAACCGACATCTGGAGAAGCAGCATTTTAAAGATGGAGACGATTCGGTCGGTCAGAAAAGCGATGCAGCCAATCGTTGTTACAATTGCCATCTATTTCGAGGATGCATGCATGCATGGTCCGTTGCACCAGGGGATTCGGCATCTGTTTCGCCTTTTTGTAGGAGGTCAATCGTACCAGTTTCATGTCCTACCTTTTGGGATTGCAACCGGATCTCATGTCTTCACGGAAGTGCTTTGCCTGGGTTGGGGGCTTCTACATTGTTGGACATTGTAGCCCATGCCTATTTCAGCGTTTGGTTGCTCCGCCATCAGTCGGAGGAAGTACTCAGGTGGCAATTGGCCATGTGTCTTCAAGGTTCTGGGTCTAGGCGTCCAGTTTGAATTGCCCAGGGTGGTGCCGTGCAGGCAGTTCGTGTTCCGCGGCGCTCAGTTCGATACGGTCGAGTTCACGGGTTGGCCATCGCAGGAACAGGTAGAGAGGTTACTGGATCGGATGGAAAGGTTGCAGCTAGCCACCGAGATTACATCAGTGGACCTGGTGTCAGTAACAGGTGTCGTCCATTCCTGCGCTGAGCTGGTTCCTTTCGGGGAATGGAAGGTCAGGTCGATGCATTTGTTCAGGAACCATGAGTGATAACCTCGTCGTCCTGGTGGGATGTGTTTTCTCTGGACAGTTTACAGTTCTGTGGTAGGGTGATCCCTTCAACACCTGCCGGGGAGTGCCCATTCAGGACCCAACGCCGTTTGGACTTCTCTTCACGGACGCATCCTCCACAAGCTGGGGGGCGTACTTCGAGGGTCTCATGACGGCGGGAGTGGGGTCAGATGAGGAATGCCAGTTACACATCAAGGTTCTGGGGAAGCGAGCAAAACGTCTGGCGGTGCAGGTCAAGGAAGGAGTGTGCAGGTCAAGGAAGGAGTTTGCGTGGGAAGACGGTGATAGGCAGGGATGGCTATGATGCACAACACAACGACGGTGGCTCACGTCATGATAGGAGGAGGGACTTGTTCTTGGTTGATGATGATGGAAGAGACCTCCCTGCTGTTTCGACTGCGCGAAGCCCTGCATCTCAACCTGCGTCTGCATCATGTAGCGGTGAACCTCCATAATCTAGCAGACGAGTTGTCACGTCAGAGAACTCACACAACGGAATGAGGATTCGATCGCAGCCTGTGCCAGAGCTCGTTATTGACGTGGGGGAAGCCTGGGTGGGCCTGTTTGCGGCATGCTACAACTGCCAACTCCCACACTTTGTCTCGCCGTTTCCGGACTCGACGATGTGGGCCACGGACGCTCTCTCCATCGACTGAGCAGGCCTGTCAGCTACCTGTTTCCCCCCGTTCTCGCTTCTGCAGGCGTCTTGGAACAATCTTCGCAAGTTCCCGGGAGAATACATTTTGGTGGCACCACTCTGACCAGCTGCGTCATGGTTCCTTACTTAGTGGAACTGTCGAAGGAGGACCCACTTCCTCTACTCCTCTCGGACTCCATCCTGACCCAGCACTGAGGTGCAGCGACCCACCCTTGTCCCGAGTTCACGGGTGGAGACTGTGGTAAGGAATTTGGAAGGTGAGGGTTTTACCACTGAGGCCTCGGAGAAATGTAGGGTTGCCACCATTCTTCGACAAGGAAGAACAGTGAGGCCAGGTGGAAGGTTTGGCGTTTCTGGTGCCAGAAGAAGGGATGTGATCCAACGGACCCTACAGAAGCCGCTTTGTCGTCCCACTTGAAAAAACCTTTCGGAGCAGATGTTGGGTTGCTTGCGTTCTTCGACGAGGAAAAACTACGACGCCCGGTCGAAAATTTGGTTTTTCTGGTGCCGGAAGGTGGAAATTGATCCGACGGGCCCGACCGAAGCCGCTTTGTCGTCTTTCCTGGAAGAACGATTTGTCAAAGGCTTGTCCCCGACGGCCATTAAGGGGTATCGTTCGGCCATCAACTCCGTCTTGTCGGCATTGGGAAGGAAGAAGCTGGTGACCAGTGAACATGTATCAAGGCTGGTTCGGGCCTTTGTGAATGCACGACCAAGGATCAAGCAATTGTTTCCCAGATGGAACTTACCGTTGGTGTTGGCTAGTTTGGAATTGGCACCTTACGAACCTCATTGTTCGGCTTCGCTGCTCCTGCTATCGCAGTAGACCCTATTCTTGGTGGCTCTGGCTTCGGCAGCTCGGCGGAGCGAGCTGGCTGCTCTGGTGAGAGATGGCCAGTGAACATGTTTCATGCCAGGTCTGGGCGTTTATGAATGCAACACCGAGGCCTAACAGGTGTTCCCCAAGTGGAGCTTGCCCTTGGAGTTGGCCGGTCTGGAGTTGGCGCCTTACGGACCTCTTTGCTCAGCTCCGTTCCTTCGACTGTCACAGAGGACCCTTTTTCTTGGTGGCTCTGGCTTCAGCGGCTCGGCTGAGCGAGCAAGCTGCTCTGGTGAGAGATGGCAAGAACATCCATCCTTCCTTGACTTCCTTGTGAAGAATCAAACACCAGATGTGGCCCCCATGCCTTTGGTGATTAAGGGATTGAAGACAGTGGTTGATCTAGGGGGTACGGAGTGGACCCAAGGCTCGGTCCGGGCTCTCCACCTTTTCTTAGGACCAATTTGACAGAGCAGTCTGGACGTTCGGGACGAGCAGGATCTACACTCACTCCAGTTTTTGCAATGGGATCGAGCTTCTGGAGGTGTCCTTCCCTTACTGTCACCAGCGAAGATAGGGAAATGGATTTGTAAGGTCATCACGCGAGTGGATGAGCACGGACTGAACCATCTGGACATCCCTGCGAATGTGAGGGGCCCATGCGTTGAGGGTTTTGGCTGCGTCTTGGGCCTTCGCATCTGGCACCCCGCTTAATGATGTGGTAGCTGCCAGCTCTTGGACCAACAAGAACACTTTTATCGCCCATTATCTTCGTGATACAGATACGGCGAGTGGGAGTGGTCTGGAGCATCCCCAAGTGGCGGCTTGAAGCGTTGTTGGGGAGTGAGTGAAGTTTGTGTACACAGTGGAAAGGAGATGACACAACACAAGGAGTGTTGTAGTGTCATCATGCCCACTGGAACTTTCTCTAAATGGAAGAAAGAAGGTGGGCAAAGACAGTGAAGTTCAAGCGACACGTCACAATGCAGTGTTTGGTGTTGCAATGGTGGAAGGCTTCCTGTTAAAGTGCATACTGGAGAGTTTCCAACCTGACACGAGGAGTGTTGAGGGGTTGGCCCACATGAACCTTTTCCTGGTGAAGAAGTTGTGGGGATATGCACCTTGTACACAGTGGACAGTACACAGTGGAAAGATGGACAGTTGTCATCACTGTTGCCCGGTGGCAATACCAGTGGTGGATCGCAGTCCATGGCTGAGGACCTCGCCCGAGACAAGTGCTGAGATGGGTAAAGGTTTGTTGCTGGCAGTGTTTAATCTGTGATGTGTACTGTATTGTTGGTGTGGAGTGCAATGCAACGAGAGTTAGCAGGGTTCGTGCTGTCCCACCGGCCTATTGGACAAATTCAGCACATACTAGAGGTTAGTATTTTATAGATAGTAAGAAACGACAATTTTAACTTGATTAAAATTAGTTTTTACTATCCTAAAATACTTACCTCTAGTAGGACCCGCCCAGCCTCCCCGCTTCGCCGAACCCTGGAAAAGTTGAGTAGTGGGTTCCGGAAAACGAAGTGTCATTGTTGGGCTGGCGCTGGCTTGTTGGAGGCAACGATTGTTGCGCACCAAGTGGCAGATAGGCTAACCTCATTGCATTGCAAGTGTTGCAGGTGTTTTAAACTTTTAAGGGGTTTAAAAAATCGGGTAGAAAAGCAAATCGAAAACGATTTTAGCACATACTAGAGGTAAGTATTTTAGGATAGTAAAAACTAATTTTAATCAAGTTAAAATTGTCGTTTTTTCCTAAACAACTCGGATATCATCAATATTTTGCATACTATAATATAATAGGAAATTGAAGCTAGTTAATTTATATACAAAAAAGGTATATTCACTTTTTTCTAGCTCTCACCGTTTTCGAGAAAATGGCCTACAAAGATGGGTTCCAACGGATGGAAACCAGGCGCCATCTTCGAATTTAGTTAAAAGTTCTTAGTTTTTTCGAACTAGATTGACAAATGATCAACCTTTGGCATACTATCATGTAATAGAAAATTGAAGCCAGGAAAAAAATAGCTATGATAGCAATTTCAAAAAATAGGAGGGGGGGGGGGGGGGATTTACCCCACCAAAAACGGTTTTTTTTTACTGTAATTCTTTAACTGTCAACAAAGCAAAAGCATTATGTGAAGCAAAACGTTCAGTACACAATTCTGGACAGAAAAGGTTAGGCCTACGTACATCTTTTCGGTAAAAGCAATCATTGAACTCTAAAATAGTATTTCAAGTTTACTACCCTTAATTTTCGCGAGTGCTCCTTTGTTTAGTTGGTTGTTATAGTGACCTTCGGTTTCAAAGTGCCGTTCAGAGTCTTCTAATAGCATGAAATGGACACGCTTAGAATTTTCAGAAAGGTGGGGATATATTCTTTTCATCAATCCTTAATTGCTCATTAATTTAGATGGGAGCGTCCTACGCCCTCGTAAAGGTGTAGAGATGGTGGCTTAGCGGTGAAAGCGTATGGTAATTTTCGAATTCAAAGTACTCTTGTGAGCTCTCTAAATGCCCAAAATGGAGATGCTTAAGATTTTCTGAAAGGTGGAGATCTATTCTTTCCATCAACTCTAACCGAAATTGTTTAATTTAAAGGTGAAGACGTAATGGCGTAGCGGCAAAAGTATATGTGGATTTTAAAGTTCAAACTGCTCTTGCGAGCCCTCTAATGGCCCGAAATGAACATGTTTATGAAGTTGTTTAGCTTATACATAAATACAAATATGAGCATTACTAGGGTACTTTGAAATTGAAACTAGTCGCGACACCAAATACAGCTGAACCTTTAAAAAGGAGTAGGACAGTCCCTATCTTAAGCCAGACAAATTCGGTTAGGATTGATGGAAAGAACAGATCCCCACCTTTCATAATATCATAGTATGTCCATTTCGGGCTATTAGAAAGGTTGCAAGAGCATTTTGAAAATCACCATACACTTTCGCCACTACGCCTTTACTACTTGACCTTTAAATAGGTGTAGGACGGTCCCTATCTAACCAAAACTAATTTGGTTAGGCTTAATGGAAAGAATCGCTCCCCACGTTTCAGAAAATCCTAAGTATGTTCATTTCAGTTTATTAGAAAGCTCGCAAAAGCATTTTGAAAACGAAAAACGCCATACACTTCCACAAATACACCATTTCTACTTGACCTTTAAATAGGTGTAGGACGGTCCCTATTTAAGCTAAACAATTTTGGTTAGGCTTGATAGAAAGAATAGATCCCCACCCTTCAGAATATCCTAAGCATGTCCATTTTGAGCTATTAGAAGCTCTCAAGAGCGCTTTACAACCGAAGGTCACTATAACAACCAATTGAACAAAGGAACGCTCGTGAGGTAACCTTGAAATACGATTTTGGGGTTCAATGGTTGATTCTACTTAAAAGATATTCATCAGAATTGTGTGTTGAACGTTTTTGCTTCACATTATGCTTTTGATTTGATGACAGTTAAGAAGTTAAGCCCCAAAACCGTTTTTAGGGTGTAAATCACCCCCCGGCCGGGGGGGGGGGGGGGATAGAACTTTCTATCATAGCTACGTTTTTCCAGTTACCCTTCATGTGCATCCGTACCAAATTTCATGATTTCACAGGAAATGAACAATTCCATCAATTTTGTGCACCAAGTTGCTCAAACATGTCGTAGGAACATAGCATACCATAATGCTTAAGATAATCAAAATTATACATTGCGGCCCCACACCCTAAGGGACTTTTAATAGTAGGAAAGTCTAACACACAGTTTTGGTGAATGAAATAAACTTCTGATTTTAATGAATTTTGAGCTTCGTTGACTGGACGATATCATTGTCGGCCATTTTGGATTTTCACTAGAAACGCATATAGGCGGATTCGGACAAGGTGTTTCTAGTTCTAGTTGGTTTCTATATATTTTAAACTATAAATCCACCAAATTTGGTGCTGTTATCACCAACTAAACAATTATTGGGTTATTTTGCCTTTACCTAACCTACTAAGAAGTCCACCGAACTCGTCATATTCAGCAATGGGAAAAGCAACAATTCTTCACTCATGATGTTGTAGTCTGCTACGACTCACGTTTTCTTGTTCATTGTTGTAAGCCAAATACATTGTTCATTGTTGTATTATTGAACAACGACAAAAATGCTGAGACAGTTGGGTTATGGGGAGAGACAGGTGGGCAAGCGGATAGCACAATCTTTTCTGCCCTGTTGGTGCTGTCGTGATCCTGGCTTCGGCCGCCTCCTGGCATTTTCGGGAGGTGAAGGGCCCTGTGGTGCCTCATGATCATGTCGATTGTGGTATGTCAAAGATCATGGGCTTTCCGCTGGGAATTCTCCAGCTGAATTGTCCCTCTCATTGTTGTGGGGCAGATGACCCCATTTGGGTTCGTACATCCCTAAAAACAAACAACAACAAAATTCTGAAACTGTGTCCTTAAAATAGTATTGAGGTTGATTGGTATAATCGGCACAACTTCTAACGTCCTTTTTTATGTTCTTTAGAATGCATTGTTAGTACGGAGTTTTGGATGGTATATCATTTCAACAATGTATTCAAAATAACAGTCCGTGTAGGCAATAAGCCAAGAGGGAAAAACCATTGTTGCATTCTTCGTAGCGCTGGGTTTCTCAGGCTATACCGAAGTCACACTGAAAGCAAGCGATATGTCGGAAGCGGAAAACTAAGAGTATTTTCGGCGCAAACTAGCTTCTTTTAATGTCATCGTTATTTATCCACTTCATCCTCACTGCTTTGTGATGAGCTATTAACACGTTATGACCATGTCGGTTGCAAAGTTAAAATCACAACTTTTGAATGTTGTTGTTGTTGACTGTTGTTGTTGTTAATATACTCCCTGTAAATAGGGAAAAAATTCATGACAGCGGCCGCTTCAGTGGTGTGAGAGCAAAGTTAAAATGTTCGCATCAGATCACTCTTACTTACAGGGCAAATAAAGTGATAGTTTATTGCAATAATACGCTTAACTCTTTACTTAAATAAAAAAAAGAACAATGAAATCCGTCGCATATAGCATTTTATACAATAAAAAGAGAGCATTTAAGATTTACCAATTTTAGTACAATTTCTTACCACTAGACGTCGTTGTTAGAAAACTGTGTTAACCGATTCAACTTGTATGTATACATTTTTTTATTTAAAAAAAAAAAACTTTTGATCAACAAACGCAAAAATATAACATCTGACAATTTAACGAGTTATTTAATTCGCAGTTAGGCTAACATCGAGTGGCAAGAAACGGTACAGTGGCAAATTTCAAATTTTTCTTTTTATTGTTTAAAATTCTACACGCCGCGGATTTTAATTGTTTTTTTTATTTACGGGAATTACAAAAAAACCTATAAATGTAATAAATATAAAATCATCTCATTTGCCCTTTAACAAAGAGGTCGAAATTCAAATATCTCTAGCCAAGTAGTTCTCTTTATTATAGTTAGCAAATGGTGATTCCGTACTCCCTCCCGCTGCCTCCTTTCGGTTTGATACCATTCTAAACAGTTTTTTAATACATGACGTTTCCCTTCACACAGAAAGCCTAAAAGCAAAAAGGGCTCACGAATGAAAGCGGAAAAAATCTTTATTTGCAATGTAAAAAAATATCGAATTTCTTTAACTCCTTTTAATAAAAATCCTTTCCCTGCTTGTAAACCAATGGTAAGGATTTAATCTCCATCTTTTCTCCATGTTCTAGCTGACGTCTCTCTTCACAAAGAAAACTTCAAAGTAAAGGGCGTACCAAAGAAAATGAAAACTCTTCTTCCCAATGTAAAAATAAATTCATATTTTTTTTTAACTCTTTAAAAAAATCATCACCTCCCCTCCATGTTTTTCTCGCTTGTAAACCAATGGTGATGCTTAACCCCTAACGAAGCTAACATCCTGTAATGAAGATCGGCCTTGTGTGAATACAAGTTACACTAATCTTAGAAATAAATAAAAGGTAGCTGCCTCGACTGTACTAGCCGGCACTCTACTGGGCCGGATATAGACTGCAGACTCCAGCTGAGCTTAGTAGCTATTGAATCTTTCTCAGTGGTGACCTAAAGGCCATAAACATCCACAAGAGGCAGACTGTTTGCTTCATTAAACCTTTACCTTGTGAATTATTCTTTATTTATTGCTTGCATCATTTCTAATGTGGAGGCCAAGAAGCAATTAGTAGCTTTCTCTCCTTGTTTATGTTTGTGGCCTTTAGGTCACCCCTGAGAAAGATTGTATAGCTACTTTACTCGGCTGGAACCTGGAGCCTGTATCTGCCCCGGTAGCACACTGGGAATAAGTAGTTAGTCCTAGCTTCGAGTCCCAGTTGGGGCAGCTGTCCTTTCTTTCTTTCTCATATTATTGTATCTTGCATTCTCACAATGCCAGTTTTTAAATGGAGACTGTTTTCTTTGTTAACCGTTTACCTTGTGATTTATTTTTTATTTACTGCTTTAGTTCCTTTTTTTTTAGTCTTCTGTACAGCCGAAATGGCTGGGAAGACTATAGCAACGAGTTCTTCCGTCCAACCGTCCTTCCGTCGCCTTTTTCAGTGGTAGTTAGGCGCTCTTTAAAAAACACGCAAATTAAAACGGTGGTAAAAATTAGGTCTAAAATCTAACAATTACGCCTAAATTTTTAAAACTAGGCCAAAAAATTAATATATTTTAAACCGGCAATTGTGATGGTTACTACTTTTAGATTATATAATAGTGTTGCAGTGTATCATAGAGGTGTGCACCTCAACTTTTTCGTTGAAAAAGTAGCGGAAGTTTACAGAAGACTGTTTTGCGATTAGGTAATCACAGCAGTTGGTTGTTTCTCCAAATTCTAGCCGAAGTCACCACACAGAAAGTAGTAAAAGGCCAAAGAAAGAAAGTTAAAAATCTGTATTCATAATGTTAAAAAAAATTCAAAATTTCTTCAACTCTTTTAAAAATCGCATCCCCCCATTTGTCTTTTAACCAATAATGAACCGTTAAACCGGCACTCCTGGTTTTACCTTTGGTGTCAATTCACACAGCAAAACAAAAGAAATTGTATTTTTTCCCAAATCGTTTCTTTCACGAAATTAGTTGTACAGGACTACTTTAATAAACCGTCGGACTGTACGGAATTTTAAGTATTTTTTATTTTAAATAGTTATACAAAAAAAATGAAACAAAATCGGTTTTCATTTATGCAACGCACAGGTCGTTACCAGTTTCGTCGAATTCCGTTCTGTCGATTCCCGTTTTCTCAGTACTTGGCTTAACAGCATCACTTAAAAATGGTAAAAACCTAAGGCCATGTGTTACGTGTTAAGTTCATGTGAAATATTACTAGCCTATGCCCTCAACAGGTGCAACCAACCAATAATTAATCTATTACTAGCGGAGTCGCTCGCTCGTTTCGCTCGTTCCGTTTCGTTTCGCTACGCTCGAAGAGCTTTCATGCTGCAACACTTATGCTGCTGACAGAAATTCCACATCTAAAACGATCAAGTAAGTGATTAGAATGTAGTACGCATTTTTCATAAGGCTTCAGTTCATAGACAAATGATAAGATTGTTCAGATTGCCAGCCATAATACCACTGACAACACTACTGGACCACGTGTATGAGTGACACGTTTTTTTTAATTTTTTCTTTATTTTTTTATTTTTGGTTTTCTTCAGTAAAATCGTCTCCTTTCAGGCTATCACTCTACGGATAATGCATGGCGATCTGTTTTTTTTTTTTTTTTTACCGTTCTTCAGTGATGCTGATAATAGTCCAGTAGAATTAGCTAAAATTACGACGTTGCCTGGAACTAATTCAGAAGGAGATGAAACTTGGTAGATATGTTCTGAATACCATTGTAAACTTTCCCCTAAAATTCCCCACCTCTCCCACTTGAGCTCCCGCCGCCGCCTTGGAAAATGGCGGCCGTTTTCGCATTTTTTGACTGTATCGTCGAATCTATGCATTTTTTTAAAGGAAGATGTGTTACAAAGTTGCTTAATACTACTTTGTATCTTCCTTTTTAAAAATGTATAGATTCGTCTATACAATACAATCTAAAATGGAAAATGGCGGTCATTTTTGCATTTTTTCACCGTATAACCGAATCTATGCATTTTTTGAAAGGAAGATGTATTACAAAGTTGCGTAATGCACTGTATTAAGCAACTTTCTAACACATCTTCCTTTTAAAAAATGCATAGATTCGGCTATACAGTGCAATCAAAAATGGCAGACATGGCGGCCATTTTTACGTCTTTTGAACGTATTACCAAATCTATGGATTTTGTGAAAGAAAGATGTGTTACAAAGTTTGCTTAAAGGCACATAACTCCCTCCGGTATATTTTAACAGTTTCACTCGATACATTACCGGAAATAGTTTTATATAAACTGATTTACCTTTCATTTGCTGGTCTAAGGGTACGATGCAGATGTCAGTAGTGGCGCGTGATTGTTATTAGGCTTGTTTTAAACGGCTCGGTCCGAGCGGTATATAACTCCCGCCACATCGCTGGCAAGCCGCGGCCCTGGAGGAAGGATAATTAATCCTTCGCTCAATTTTGCGACTTGGTCGTACGATGTGTCACGTTGCAGCGGCCCCGAAATGAGTATATATTTTAGCGTAGGTGACGCAGAGTAAAGCGGCCAGAACGGAGGGATTTATGTGCCTTTAATACACTCTATTAACCAACTTTCTAACATATCTTCCTTTAAAAAAATGCAAAGATTTGGCTCAATAAGTGTAGAACTATCAAAAAAATGAACAATCTATTAGTGAATGATCTGGTGTGCAAGAAAACCTATGAGATAACGTCAAAAGTAAATGGGCCATGTAGATTTTGCATACTACAGTATGATTGATCAAACTAAAAGGTCATTCGGCAAACAGTGTTCCAAATTATTCATGTTTTTACAAATCTACCTTATGTTGGATATTTGTGAAGTTCTTTAGTTGGTTTCAATGTTTTCAGTACCTACATTGATTAAAACGGTGAATTTCTAATTGAAGCGCAATAATTCACTCTGTAACTTGTCAATAATCACATTAGTTTAAGTTGATGGTGTTCAAACATAGGACATAAAAATTAATGTTTGCTGCATTGTATAGCCGAATCTATGCACATTTTCGAAAGGAACATGTGTTAAAAGGTGGCTTAATACAGTGTAAAAAATGCATAGATTCGCCTGTATGGTCAAAAAATTTGGCAGTGAATGCTCGCACAAAAATAAAACCATTTAAACTGATGGCCGTGTTTGTCATACAGCTTATTAAAATACAGCTTATTATATAAAATACAGTTTATTATTTGGTATGGGGTAAAGGTACCTTATCCCCACCACCACCCCCCCCCCCCCCCCCTTTCCCAGATCCCAAGGCAGTTTGGCAGTTTATATTCATGTAAATATGAAGCCACATAAAATGACGGCTTTGTGTTATACAACCAGTTAAAAACTAATGTATCATTAGGTAGATGTGCACTACCCTCTACTACGCCCCCCCCCTTCCCCTCCCCAGAGAGGCCCAAGGCGGTATGGCAGTTTTTTGTTCACACAAAAGTAAGCCATTCAAAATGATGGCCGTGTATGTTATAAACCAAGTTTAAAAGCAGTGTATAATTTGGTATGGTGGTGTGGGCCCTAACCCCCTCCCCCCCACAAAGGGCTAAAAAATAAGTTCTCCATTTAAGAGCTGTACAATTACCGTAACCGGAAGTTCTTTTCCTCTTTTTTTTTGACGAATTTGTCATTTTTGGCTCTATTTGGCCCAGTCACATAAACAAAAAGGAAGTTCTTCCATTCCCCGAAATTATTTTTTGGCTTGTCTTCATTTTCCCTAATGCTATGATTGCCCTACGCAAACAAGTAAAAAAAAAAACCTTCTTCAAAACGTAATATTTGGAAGTAACAATTTGTTTGATGTTTTTGAGACAATCTTAAAGGCAATCTTAAAAATGACAAAAAATGACAAAAAATGACAAGTAGACGTTTTATTGTTGTTGCTTAATTGTTAGAGCGTAATTGTTAGAGTGTAATTGTTGTCAGATGGCGGCTCACTAGCAGACTGTGTCTTTTAACTGAAACCAACTTATACGTGATTTCAGCATACTGGTGTAAATTCCCCATGCGGTTGAAATCTTTGCAAATCGTTTGAATCAGGTGTTTTGGGTCCAGTAACAAAGAAAAACTCAACCCGAAAATGTGGGAACGTGTCCTTCATGGAGAGAAAGTGTCCTCAATAACGTTGATTTGTGTTACTGGTGAATAGTAACTAGTAACTGGTGACTAGTAACTAGTCGGCAGGCTCCCATGTTAAATCTCATAGGGTATAAAGACACGTCTACAGCTGATCAGGGAAAGTTGCCAGATCTAAATTTCGGCAGACGGGTAAAGCGTCATATGGGGAAGTGCCTTTTTCTAAAATGGGGGTTGCAGCTAGAAGCACGTGTCCTGAAGTGGCTCGTAAGTGCACAATTATTGTTGTAACCATTATTTGTATTGTCATCCAACAGTAGATTATAACATGCCTAAGTGTTACACGCTTATCATTTCTGTACCTAATTGTCAGAATTCATTGTTGTTGCAAATAGGTGGTTCACTAAGCGACGGAGTATCTTTTATCCACCCAAAACCAAAACTGGTAAGAGAAGACGCCAAGTTTACAAAAAGGGTCGGCCTTTCAAAGTAGTGATATCATTTAACCAGGGAAAGGCCGCCAAGGTTAATCCTATTAGCCAAGTTAATCGCACCGAATAATACTTTGGACGTCAAATGAAAACTTGAAGATTGCTACCGCTAGTAGCAATCTTCTAGTTTTCATTTAACCTTCGAACTATCAGTAGGTGCGATTAACTTGGCTAATAGGATTAACCTTGGCGGCCTTTCCCTGGTTGAATGATATCACTACTTTGAAGGGCCGACCCATTTTGTAAACTTGGCGGCTTCTCTTACAAGTTTTGGTTTTGGGTGGATTATAATGAGCCCACACCACTATCCTTCCTTATGTCCAACAAACCTGCAATATTGTTTTAGCTAATTATGCAGTATCTTGCAAAAAGACTAAAGTAAGGAAATACGTGTGTAAAATAATAACTTTGACAACATTGTGTTAGCAGGTGGAAGTAAGGGAGGGTTACAAAAGGGTCCTCCCTTGTGCTGCTCCATTACTAGGAATCAGGTCTCTCCAACAGCAAGAGCTTGGCTTTCAACCCAGTTAGGCCTAACTCTCCACTGCTAAGATTAAGATAACGTTTTCAAAATGATGTGGAACCAGCTACGTTTGTTCTATCAAGACCTTTTTTTTTTCATTCGTAAAGCTTGATGTATCATCTCTCACATGCCAAGAACACTTTTTGAAAAAATGCTTCCTTAATTTAAAAAAAATTCATTTTGTTTACATTGCATCGAAAATTCATGCTATTTTCACCCAAACCACTAAACATGCTGGAACTACACAGGGGTCGTTCTATCCAAAGAATCTTCTCAGTTTTTTGTGTGCTTAATCTACGCAAAAAAATTAAGGTGACGTTTTTAAAAAAAATTACTGTAAGGCAAGTAGTTTTGCTGCTAGAATTTTTTCGTTTCGGTTCTAATGTTATTCCAAGAGCCACAAGAGTTCTGAAAGCTGGTAATGAATGCAAAAACGGCCGCCATTTTAGATTACAGTGTATAGTGGAATCTATGCATTTTTTAAATGGAAGATGTGTTAGAAAGTTTGTTAATAGAGTGTGTTAGGCAACTTTGTAACACATATTCCTTTCAGAAAATCCATATATTCGGCTATACGGTCAAAAGATGCCAAAACGGCCGCCATATCTGCCATTTTGGTTGCATTGTATAGGTGAATCTATGCATTTTTTAAAAGGAAGATGTGTTAGAAAGTTGCTTAATACAGTGCATTACGCAACTTTGTAACACATCTTCCTTTCAATAAATGCACAGATTCGGCTATACAGTGAAAAAACAGCATAATGGCCACCATTTTCTTTTTTAGATTGCATTGTGCAGACGAATCTATACATTTATTAAAAGGAAGATATGTATTAAGTAACTTTGTAACACATCTTCTTTTTTTTTTAAATGCATAGATTCGGCTATACGGTCGAAAAATGCAAAGAAAAAACCAGCCATTTTTCATTTTTGATTGCATTTCTTGAAAGGAAGATGTGTTACAAAGTTGCGTAATATACTGTATTAAGCAATTTTCTAACACATCTTCCTTTAAAAAAAATGCGTAGATTCGGCTATACAGTCAAAAAACGCAAAAACGGCTTTCATTTACCATTTTAGATTGCATTGTATAGCAAAATCTATACATTTTTTTAAAGGAAGATGTGTTAGACAGTTTCTTAATACAGAGTATTAAGTAACTTTGTAACATATCTTCCTTTCAAAATATGGATAGATTCGACGATACCCTCAAAAAACGTGAAAACAGCCGCCATTTTCCAAGATGGCGGCAGGAGCTCAAGTGGGAAAGGTGGGGAATTTTAGGGGAAAGTTTACACTGGTATTCGGAACTTATCTACTAAGTTTCATCTACTTCTGAACTAGTTCCAGGCAAAATGCTAATTCTACTGGACCAAGTATGACCAACTTCAAAAGTTAAAACTGTAAAGAACATTTGAAATATTTTGTTATGGTGGTTGTAATGGTTGAGGACAGGAGTTAGGCTTCACGTGGACTTAACACTTAACGCATGGTAATTAGTTTTTTTTTTCTGCTTTTAAGTGACGCTGTTAGTTCACCTACCGGGTTCAACAGTTAAAAATGTAAAAAAAAAAAAACTTGAAACATTTTATTTTGCATTGGTTGAGGACAGCGGTACGGTTCAGGAAATTGTGGCATCAGAAACTTTACAGGAAAAATATTTGTGTTCTTTTGCTGTTTTGACTTTGGTTCTGTTAAACCATGCGTTAAACATGAAACGAGTTCGTTTTTCTTTTCAAATTCGTGATACCTTTAACATTTTGAATGTTGTTACCCACTTCTAATAGAATAGGCTTGTGATAATCTTGGCGTTTTTATCTTTAAAGTTAAATGACAAAGTTTACAATAAAGAGGGACAGAATTAGCTTTCGAATTCCTTTACATAATTCTAACAAGACCCGAATGTGTGTGTCATATCACATTGTTGCAGTCGAGGTGAGATGATTTCATTGCTGCGTTACTTAGCTGCAAATGTATGGCAGTACAGCCCATTCCAACAATGTTATTTTCACTTTGATGCTGTAACCCTAAAAGGGGACGTTAGAAGTTGGGCCGACTGAAGTTATGCTTCCCATAATCCCCAAACCAGTAAAAGGCACATACTACGGTTAAACTACAGCTATCTGCAAAATTTCAGCTTTACTGGATGGAAGAATTTATTTTTTTATTAGTAGCTAATATTAGTGGATGTAGCTAGTAATTAGGCAAATATCAACGTTATTCACATTGATTTTTCAACAAGAAAACGTTAAGCTGTGTCACTACAGTGACTTTTATATTATCATGCGATCAAAGTCCACCGATCAAACGAGGTTTCAGGCTTTTGTGTCGTACTGTTATTTATCCTCACATGCTGGAAAACAGCCAAACTGTGTTAGCTGTAAAAGACACTAGTGTCTAGTAGTCGCCATTCTTATATGTTATCTGGATAGGACGGACGTTAACGTTATCGTTGAATCTTGGTGGGTGATACCCTAGCGTATGTCTTAATCACAACAGACGACATAATATTGGTAGGACTTAAAATCCAATTTTTATATTTATAAAAGCCTTCCTGGGACGAGCAGAATGTGAATCAAATAATACGAATTAAACAATATCAGGAAACTACTGCACCAATCTCTTCTAACGATGAGGGGGTTGGATGATTTGCAAACGGAATTACTGTAGGCAATACACTGAAAATGTTACTTTTAATGGATAAAACAATGTTTCAGGTAAATGCGACTGCTAATATTAAACTGATGGAGGAATGATTTTCGCCAATACACTAAAATGAAAATGTACGCTACCATCAACACGACAAAGTAAAATGGCTTCAACAAACACAATTTATCTATCCAACACCAAATGTCAAATCTGCAACCATTCCTCTTCTATGAAAAAGCATTTGACATAAGTTTGACCCACAATCCAGTAAAGAAATACAATAGTATACACGATCATATGGACTCTGGAGATGTTCAGGGTCGTGCTGGGTGACACCGGAGCTGACGCGTTGAATAAGGCATTAACCGCTAGCTAAAGGTTCTGTCATTGTGGACGATTAAAATTAAAGGATTAGTGAAATTCCATTAAATATTGAAAACGCTATTTATTTTCTGTCCTTTCCAGAAAAAAAATGACAAAGCTGGAGGGGTAAAGGTTTGGACTTTGTTGTACACGGACGTATTTCTTTATTTCCGGTGGAAATATTCATACGTAAGCGCATGGAGTCTAGTTCAGGGAATGTGCTAATTGAATGAGCGAACTGAACGAAAAATCATCGTTTGTTAGCCAGTTTGTGAAAAAATACACAGACGGGATACATGCAGGATATACCAAACCGTTAAGAAGTCCGACCAGTGTACGCATGTTTCAAATGTGATTGCTGGCTGGCTGGACAGACGGCTATGCATTGCACGTATTTGAAATTTCAAACCATATTGTATATTTTCTTTGTAAAATGTAAATTGTGCATGACATATAAAGTGTAAATTTCATTCATATCATTATTTCATAGCGGAGCTTTGACTGGTGCCTAGTTCAGCATTAAGCAGCTTCATTTTTAAAGTAACTCGCAACAATTTAAAATTGTTATCTTTTGAATGGTAATATCTGGAATCAAATAGTGTGCGGAGTTACATCCAGAATTACAAATACTAGCCAGCACATATTTTAAGAGTGGTACAACTCTCTTTGTATTATTTAAATGAGTGTAAAAGGGGCTTAATGCAAATTAGTACCATGTGACTATGTTTAATATTTCCGGTGCTAGTTTTGAATTGTTTGGTCTTAAAGTAGCTTTGAGCACTTATCGAGCACTTTTACGAAATATATCATTACTCTAGCACTCTAAATAGTGAATTTTTTAGCACTTTTCTCAATTTTGTTTTAGATCTGTGTTCTAGTATTCTAGTATTAGAAACCACACTCTAGCCAGCAAAACAACTGAACTGCAATGTTGATGGAGTTAAAAGCATCTCGTGCAGGCTTTAAAAGCAATTGAACTGCAAGGCCAATGTAGATATTTTAGTTCCATGCAAGCACTAAAAGAAACTGAACTGCAAGGCCAGTGGGGTAAAAGCTTCGCATGCAGGAATTAAAAGCAACTAAAAAGCATGGCCAATGGGGATAAAAGCTTCTCATGAAGCAATTAAAGGCGCATTTTTTACCTTTTCAACTCCTCGATGCAGCACCGTAGAATCTCCGAGCAATATAAAGAAAACAGCGGTAAATTAAAAATGGAACAACACTATTCGCAGCAGCGCCACAATTTTCATAACTAAAACGAGATCACGTGACCCACATCAGCCTATTGGATGACAGAATCTGGAACGTGGATGCTGTGTTTAGAATAAGGGCAACGCTATTGAAATTGTTAGCAAACACAAATGTGTGTTTAAAAAGGCTTACAAGTATACATGAGGATACAAGAGCTACAAAAACGCTCCTAAGCATTGAAAAAAAAAAGAAACAGGAAGTACAAGGCATTAGATAAGTAAGATGTGGCAGTGCTTGCCACAACCAGCAACATGTAACACATCCTACCCGAGGAAACAACACACTCGACCTTGTCTTTTCTCTGGATGAGCGTCTGGTCTATGATCTGTCTGTTGAAGACCATCTCGGCTCGAGTGACCATTGCACTGTTTCTTTCCGGTTACATTGTGCAACTCCGATTCCAGCACAGAAGGCACCTACAACTATGAAAATAGATTTTAACTTACTTCGCGCGCGCTTGGCAGCGTACGACTGGCGAGAGTGGTCCTTACAACTAGCAACATCTGTTGATCGTGTTTGGTCAAACTTCATGCAGATTTTGAAAACTATGGTTAACATGAGCTAGCAATACTCAGCCAGAAATCGTAGGATGAAGCTTGGCCTCCCTCCTGCTGTAGCTAAGTTTGGCAGACGTAAGCTGAACTATGGAAGCTTCTCAAAAGAGAGCATTCTACTGCAAACCTTACTAATTATAATAGATGTAAAAGTGACTACACTAAATTGGTAAATGATTGGCACCAGGTGGGGGAATCAAAAATTATCAAGGAAGGTTCCCTTTCTGCACTTTTCCGTTTTTACCGCCAGCAAACTGGCTCCTCCCGTACTCTTCCCCCACTGAAGTCTGGAGATGATTTCCTCACTGTAGATTTTGACAAGGCAGAATCCCTTAACAAGATATATGCCTCAAACGGCATTGTTGATGATGACTGTCCTTTGGATGCCGGGAGTACTTGCAGGTATGACAGGGCGGTCTGCTCCTCCGTTGTTTTCTCTTCTTCGTTGGTTCGAACTATCATATCAAAACTGAAATCAAGTCATGCAGTTGGGCCAGAAGGTTTCTGCGCTTTTTTTTACTAGCGGATCCAGGATGAAATTTGTTTTCCGTTAGCTCTTATCTTCGAACAATCGTTCCGTGAGGGTGTTCTGCCCACAATCTGGCAAACAGCAAACGTCATACCTGTCTTTAAAAAGGGTGAGGTGGCAGGCCCTTCAAACTATCGACCAATTTCTCTTACGGTTGTTCCATGCAAAGTCATGGAGACCATAGTTAGAAATACTATGTTGTCTTTTTTGGAGAAGTTCAACTTGATTAACTGTGACCAGTTTGGTTTTATGCCGGGGCGCTCTGTAACCCATCAGCTTCTCCTTGCCATAGACAACTGGACAAGTGCTCTTGACATGGGGTGCCATCTGACATTGTCTATTTCGCTTTTCAAAAAGCTTTTGAATCTGTTATTCGCCGCAAATTATTATTCAAACTTGGAAACATTGGCTTTGGCGGTGAGTTACTGCCTTCTTATCAAATAGATCCCAGAGGGTCATTGTTGGAAATACGTTTTCTACCAAAATGCAAACCATCAGTGGTGCACCACAAGGCTCGGTCGTCGGGCCACTGCTATTTGTGGTCTATCTGAACGACCTTGTGTGCAATAGCGAAAATGTTTCGAGATTTAAATTTGCAGATGATCTTAAGCTGAGCACTAAGGTCTTAACTGCAGAAAACACTGAAACACTTGCTTGCATGATAGCCAAAGCCGTCATTGGGCTAATTTATGGCAATTGCCGATTTCCATCAAAAAATGTCTGTCATTCCACATTGGCCATCATATAAACCCAGCCTCCTACTTCATCAACAATAACCGCATTCCAGATGTAGCAGAAGTACGGGACCTCGGGATTTGGTTGACATCTGATTTAAAATCGTCTCTGGATTGCAGGAATGTGTCCACGGCAGCATTTAAACGACTTGCAATTGTGAACCGTTGTTTTCGAGCGGGAAATATCACAACTAAGATCTGGGCTTTTAAAGTCTTTGTCCGGCCATTGTTGGAGTATGCAAGCTCTGTGTGGTCACCATACCTCTTGAAGGACATTGACCTTGTTGAGTTGGTGCAGCAACGTTTCACGAATAGCTTGCCAAGTTTGCGAGAGATGCCTTACTGTGCATGCTTGCAGAAAGCAGGTCTTGAATCTCTTGAGCTTCGCCGTTTGAGATCTGATCTCATTTTGGTTTTTAAAATTCTCCACGAACACACTAATGTTGTCCTGCCACTTTTCGAATTGAGCACGGTACACTCCCCCCGTGGGCACTCTTTGAAACTGGTGGCTCCAAGGATAATCGTGACTGTAGAAAAAACTTTTTCTCTGTTCAGGTTATCCCAGCCTGGAACTCCCTTCCTGAGAGGGCAGTCTCGACAAATTCCACTGCAGCCTTTAAACACGCTTTGTGCGGTCTCTCGTTTGAACGTTTCTTGAAGCGGCCGGGGTGGGTTGGGCAGTTGCGGGCATCACCTGGTGACTGATCAGACTTTTAGTTTTAGGATTTGTGTTAGTGGGACACTTTCCCCTTCCAACCACCTTACCACACATGTGGTCAAAAAAATTTATTATTATTTTATTATTATTAATTTTATTATATATATGTTTTTTATTTATTGTTTTTTTAAGTAATGACAAATCCCACTATCTGGGTGTTGTAGTTTTTAGTATTCACCGTAGCATACAAATTTTTAGCACTGTTTATACTTTTTAATTGTACAGCATCATTTTGGGCCTTTTAACACTTTTTACACCCTTCCCATGTCCTGCACGTTTGGCGATGCCATCGGGGGTCTTTGAGTCCCTGGCAGGTCTAACGTTGGTGGTAAGACATTCGTGTCCCCAAACCTCTTACCATCATCATTCCTTGGCCGTTTTATGTACACTGTATTTACATGTAATTGTGGCTGGCTGTTAGTGACTCCCCAGTCCTTGCCAGACCCGTTGCTATCGCAACAAATATTATTATTATTATAACCATCACTGCATGGTGGCAACCCAACATAATGGAGCACCAAAACGGCAAAGTGCGTCATTTTAGCTAACACCCCTTCTGGCACTTTGCACTATATATATAAGCAAAGTTTAATTGGCTTACGGCCACATCTAGACTACTCTTAGGTAACGGTTTTGTGAAACAGTTGGCAGTCATGTCATTAGTTGGACAATACTTAAAACACTACAACTTGTTTCACGCAAGTCACGCAAAAGGTGATATTTCACATCAAAGTGCTTCATTCTGGCACTGCAACTGCCTGACTCAATCATACGGATGCAGCCTTGATTGTCTTCAAACATTACTGTTGGACCAGCTTGCGTTAACCCAAGGTCGGTAAACAATTGCCGAAGCCACAACAATTCCTGACATGCACGTGTTGCTGCGACATACTCTGTTTCAGTTGAGGATAATGCCACAACTGTCTGTTTTTTGCTAGACCATGACACTGTTCCCTTTCTAAATTGGAACACATAACCACAGGTGGACTTTCGGTCACAATCTCGCCAGCCCAGTCAGCATCTACGAAACCTACCAACACAGGCTTGTGTGCAGCTGGGAGACGTAGTTTCAGGTCTTTCGTCTTGCCAAGGTAATGCATCATTCGCTTTACCGTATTCCAATCGCATACTCTTGGTAAACTTACGCGCCGACATAAGATGCCAACTGCTGTTGCAATATCAGGCCTAGATACAGTGGCCAGATACAAAAGAGAAAATAGTGCTTGTTGGTATAACTTATTGCTTGGGAATGGTTCACTCCATTCCTTTTCCATTGAGCGGAAGTCTGTTTCCATGGTTGGTCATATGGCATTGACCAACCCATATTGTTCGAACATGTGCTCTATTTTTGTTCGCTGATGAAGTAGATATGATTTATCTTCTTCTCGTTCAATCTGTACACCGAGGTAATAGCTTACTTCTTCCAAGTCCGTGGTATGGAAGTGTTCATTTAATCAAATGAACACTTCCATAGAGATCAAAGAGATCATTAGTCTTTTTACCAGCGACCAGTAAATCATCTACATAAAGTAAAACATACGTCCATGTTCCATCAGGTTCTTGCCGCAAATGCAGTCCTGGATCAGC
The DNA here is from genome assembly GCA_023313725.1 of Lithobius niger. Taxonomy (NCBI): domain Eukaryota; kingdom Metazoa; phylum Arthropoda; class Chilopoda; order Lithobiomorpha; family Lithobiidae; genus Lithobius; species Lithobius niger. The sequence continues at coordinate 14,810 of JAHWFP010103273.1, read as the reverse complement.
TTTGCTGCGTGAAAATCATTGCTTGAAGAGCACATCATTTGCCTTTTTGTTCCAGGCTCTAGCACACTGTTTCAGTCCATATATGTTGTGTTTAAGTCTAAACACTTTATCTTCCTGTCCAGGTGTTTCGAAACCAGGTGGTTATTCCATGTATATTTCTTCCTTTAAATCACGTAGAGAAATGCTGAGGTGACATCAAAATGCCGCACTTCCAAACAGTTTTGTGCTGCCACACTTAACAGTAATCGTACCTTTGTATGCTTTGCTGCTGGTGTGAATGTTTCATCATAATCGTCTCCGAAATGTTGGGAGAAACCACAAGCGACGAGTCGTGCTTTGCAAGTATACTTGTTTGAAGCAGCATCATACTTGGTTTTAAATCCCCATTTACAGGACACTGGTTTCCTTCCAGCTGGTAGTTCGACTAGTTCCCACAGTTCATGGTCATTCAAGGAGGCAATTTCACTCTTTGCTGCTGCCATCCACTTGTCTTTTTCACGAGGCAATAGGTTCTGAACTTCCTCCCATGACACGGGATCACGAGTGTGGTCTGTCTTGACTGTACAAGATAAATTTCTAGCCGGAATGGATTTATTCTCCCGCTGAGAACATCTAAGTAAGTCCATGACAGGTTCTTCGTGTGGAGTTTGGTCATCATCAACCTCGATAGGCTCCAACCTGATCTTCACAATCTGGTTCGATGCCATCAAGCATGGTCGCCCCTTCTGGCGCGGATATGGCTGCATTTGCAGGTATTTCGCGGTCAACGTCATTTCACAATGCTGGTTTCAGAACATCCTCGTCACGTTTTTCAATGATCTTTACAGATCTTCCCAACCATATTTGGTTTGCATTTGGATTAAGGATTCTCTAGCCCTTCGATAAAGTGTCGTAGCTATGAGCACTCCCTCAACTGCTTTGTCATCCCACTTACTATGCTTCTCTTTAAGCACTAAAGAGAAAACTTTAGAACCTTTTACTTTAATGTGTCTAGGTCTGGCTTAGTTCCGTACCATAACTCGTACGATGTGGTAGTTAAGTTTTTACTTGGTAATCTGTTTTGAAGGTATATGGCCATACAAATGGCTTCTCCCCAAAATAGTTCTGGCAGCTTAGCGTCGGTGAGAATGCATTTTGCCATTTCAACCAGTGACCTATTTTTTCCCTCAGCGACTCAGTTTTGCTGCGGCGTGTATGGAACTGTGAGCTGGTGTGTGATGCCTTCACATTCGAAGAATGCTTGGAGTTCCTTATTGTCATAGTCCTTAGCATTGTCACTCCGGAAAATGGTAGGTTTACGCTTGAACTTGTTCGATACTAGTGCAACATAGTTTTTGATACACTGAGTGACTTCCGACTTTTTTTCAGCAGGTAAACGTGTGTATTTTGAATAATCGTCAATGAGTGTTAGTGCATAGCAGTTTCTACTCGGGGTCACAGTTGGCATTGGTCCTCATACATCGCTGTGTATCAAATCACACGGAGCCTTGGATTTTATCACACTTACTGGAAATGTAATCTGCAACATATTACCTTTAATGCACAGTCCATAAGGATACCACATTTGCTTATATGGATATTGGATACCTGTTGCATGTCTTTCCATGCAGAGTTTTCTCACTGCATCAGCATTTCGATGACCCATAAGTCTATGCCATGTCTGTAAACACTCCTTGTGTATTACACTATTTGCTTGTTGGTGTTGTTTACCAACCTGGACATTGTACAAATTTCCATCCATGGTTGCTAAGCAAAAATTTGTTTTCCATCAGTTATCAAACACTTATCTCCTTCAAAGAGCACTTTTAAGTTATTTGATGTCATGCCTCGTACAGACAGCAAGCCGCTGTCTAGTTCCGAAGTATACAGCACCTCCTTGAGAGTTACCACTTTGTTTGTGCCAGCCGGCGCAATGCAAGCCAACTGTCCTTACCCAATTCCTCTTGCCCAAGTGAAAGAATTGTCAGCGAGGAACACTTTTTCTTGAATTTCACGAAATTTAGTGAAGAACAATTTATTATTTGTCATATGGCTGGTCGCACCGCTATCTACATACCAGTAGTGTTCTGTTAGTGGCTCACGCAGTTTGTTTTCGACTGCTTTGAAACAGCGATGAACAACTTGGAAGGAATGATGCTGTTGGCCACTTCCATTAATGTACCCATCACCATCTTGTGTGGCACACTTGCTTTGCTGTGGAGTTTCAGTATCCTCGGAGTCCTGCTTACGCTTGAATGATCTACAATCCGTTTTTTAAATGTCCCTTCTTTTTACAAAAGAAACATTCACGTGTCTCCCTAGCCCCGGGATGGTATGATTTTTTTCTCTACTGACTCCTTTACTTTTGGCACATGTGCCTCGCTGGTTATCATTAAGGCTACTGTAGAATCACTGTCTACTCCCTCCCCTTTAGTTTCTAGCCGGCAATTCCACTCATCCATAAGCTTTCCCCTAACATATTCAATAGTTAGAGCTTCTGGATCTTTCCCATCTAATGTTGTAAGCAAAGTACCATAGCTTTCTGGCAAACTACATAGCAAAATAGCAACAAAATCCTTGTCTGACATGATTTTTCCTAAACCTTGCAACTGTCCCACAATCGACATCATAGCTCTTATGTGTGACTGCATATTATCCTTGGGCCCCAAACGCATAGCGTACAGTTTTCTCATTAAATATAACTTACTGCAGAGGGTTGGTCTTTCATGGAGGTTTTGTAGCACTAACCACATTTCTTGGGGCATTTCTATCTGTGCCACGTGAACAAGTTGATTATCTTCAAGAGTCAAGCAGATTGTAGCAATTGCATTGTTGTTCAATTTATTCCACTTGGGAATTTCTGCTGCTGCTGTTGGTGTTGCAGCATTTACAGTGTCCCCAAGTTCATGCCGCATGAGCATCACTTTCACCTTTAATTTCCACAACTGATAGTTTTCTTCATTAAGCTTGGTTTTTTCATATTTGGCGCTATTTTCCAAGCCTGCCATTTTCTTCTTTTTGACTACGTTTTGACTTTGAAGCAATCCAGCTACAAACACGCACAAAAAGAGTTCTCCTGCAATCTAAACTTACGAATTTCTGTCCTCACTTCATGTTAACGGGGCCCATAACCTATTAGTAAATACAAATGTGCGTTTAAAAAGGCATTTAATGTACCTGTTTTGAAGTTTACATGACGATCGAAAAAAATAATAGGAAGTACAAGGCATTAGATAAGTAAGATGTGGCGGTGCTTGCCACAGCCACCACTGAATGGTGGCGCCCCCAACATAATGGAGCACCAAAATGGCAAAGCGCGTCATTTTAGCTTACAAAAATGGTGAAGTTGCCTTTAAAAGCAACTGAACTACAAGGCCTGTGGGGATAAAAACGTGTAAATAGCTGTCTGCATAATCGTTAGCTTTTTACAAATATTCATGCAGAATTCAGTAGAACTTTTGTTTTTACTTCAATAGCCATCATAATCATTACATTAAAATTGTTAAGTACCTGAAATCGATCTGTTTCATTGAGAATGTCCACATTAATGTTCTGCAAGAACTTCCTTCCAACTTGAGCCTAGAGAGTATGCAAGACATTTTCACTATTAAAGATTTAGAAATGAAGAAAATAGATGCAGTATGCCACAATACAAAAAAAAAGTGCATTGTTAAATTGTTTTAATTAATTTATAATCCACAGTATTAGGAGCAAATAATTGCTATACAAGTCCATACAATGTGGTAATAACCATTTGTAAATCTCGCTTTGTATTCCATCACATTATCTATGTGGAAAAATACACGTTTCTGAAAAAATTGGAGTCGTACACCATTGCAGGCTATTGTGGTCCTGGAGGCTCACTTCATTTGTATTTTATACTTCATATACACTACTGTGAACTTCACACATATATCTATGAACTTAATAGTTATATGTATGAACTTCATACTTCACCCATCCAACTGTGAACTTCACACATACCGTACATCTATGAACTTCACAGTAGTATCTATGAACTTTACACTTCACACACACAAGTGAACTTCGTAATTATACCTACGAACTTCATACTTCACACATACAACTGTGAACTTTGCACTTACATCTGTTAAGTTCATAGTTATATCTATACAAACTTCATACTTCACCCATCCAACTGTGAACTTCATGTAAACTGCTATGAACTCCGTACTTCACACATACAACTATGAATTATGAAGTTAACTATGAACTTCATAGATGTATGTGTGAAGTTCAGATTTGTATGTGTGAAGTATAAAAGGAATGAAATGAGCCTCCAGGGCAACTATAGCATGCCACAAATCATGGGCAATGAACTTGTTTTGGAAAGCTGGAAGCAAACTCTGGGACTTACTGCCTTGTAATTCTGTTGATTGGTTTGAGTGGACCATCCAATCAGGGGTTAAGCGCATTTTGTGACAAGCTGCATTGCAGTGAGATGGGTTTTGCCACTACTTTGTAAATAGGAGTGGTCTTTGACAAAGAGTCTTTGCATGCGTTTTTTTTATTACAATTAGCTGTACCCCCCGCGTAATATACGCCGGTCTAGCCAGTTCCCGCATACCTGAGCGAAATACTGTAGTGGGCAGTATGGAATGAAAAGGATGCCAACTGCCCCCTGCTTCCTCCTCCGAACTCCCCTGCAGCCTACCCAGTTGTATGGTCTGATTTTCCCCATGCCCCCCCCCCCCGTACTCCCTTTCCCGTCCCGCACTGCCTCCCCCGTCCCCAACCCGGCTTCCCCTATTGAGTGGTCTGAATATCCCCATCCCTGCTCACCCTCTATTTTAACCCGTGCTGATTAGTTTTGTTATGGAGGTAATGTCTTTTTTCAATGGAGGACGCTCAATTGCCTGTTTCTCCGTTCTGATACCAAGCGCAATAAACCCAACAACGGTCGTGCATGCAGTGATTGTTGCTGAACCAACTTTGAAACTCTTCAAGTCTGCTCTAAGAGGTAGCATTATTAAAGCAATATTTTGATTGTTACTGATTGTTACAGGCCACACCCGTTTGTTTGACATTGTCGGTCGCTCGCCCTCTTTCATTATAGTGCATAATGATGAATTTGCTTGCCCAACCTAAGCGTATTATTAACACTGGCTATAGCCAGTGTTACTAAGGGTCGACCTAGGATCTCTGTGTTAAACTTTCAACTTTGAGAGCTTACAACTCCGTCAAAAGTAAACATTTTTAAACCAAATTTGGAATCTAGCCTTGACTAGTCAAGGCCTGTCTGCAGTGCAAAAATTGTGAAATTCGGGCGAGCCAAACCCGAGATACAGAAAGGGGCCAAATAGACAACTTCTTGTTCTTGGTCTTGGTCTTGTTCTTGGTCTTGTTCTTGGTCTTGTTCTGGGGATGTACCTTTCGTCTGTCCTCTCTACAGGTCAAACCATTTGTCCTATGAAGCCGGTTCTTAGCTCATTTTACAGGTATTGCTCTGTAGATGTGCCCTTTCCATAAGACATTTTCTAATTGGTCAAGTGGTTCAGGGGTTATGGAGCTCTAAACGACCAGATTGATTGTTTTACATTGTTTTAAACATTGTTATTATGCAACAATGCTAATTAGCAAACGCCAGCTGCAAGACTGAAGATTAAAGGATTTGTTTCTATTGTTAACACTGGCGATAGCCAGTGTCAGTAAGAGTCAGCCTTGGGTCTCTGTGTTAAACTCTCAGTTTTACAGTTTAGCTGCAATTCTAAAAGTAACACGAATTAATAAACAAAAACGGAACGTTAAATGTTTAGAGTAAGGGTCTAAAAGTCAAAACCTAGAAGGAACACGGACAAGGTTTGACAGTAAGGGTCTAGGTGTAAAATTTTGTAAGAGGCTGGTAAGCATTAGACCCTTACTACCCGGTGGTCAGAAATAAAAACATTTTCACGAAAAACTGGAAATCCTCCCATGTGATGATCCAGTAGTAGTATGATATAGGTTTACTGCTTTACTGTATGTTGAAATTATTTTTCGATTTAGTAACATTGCAGGGTATTCGCAGCAGAGAGCATTACTGGTTATCCTCTGCCGTAAATCTACGAAATATAATAAAAAAATTCTAAAGCATCAAAAGACACAAAATGCCAAACTTCACAAGAAAATTATGTTCTTAAAGTTCCATAACAATATTCTAAGAACAAAGAAAACCTGCTACAATCGTTCATACACACTTTCTGGCCGAATAGAGTAGAACTATAAGCTAACCACCGGGTAGTAAGGGTCTAATGCTTACCAGCCTCTTACAAAATTTTACACCTAGACCCTTACTGTCAAACCTTGTCCGTGTTCCTTCTAGGTTTTGACTTTTAGACCCTTACTCTAAACATTTAACGTTCCGTTTTTGTTTATTAATATTTATAGATTCTCTTGTTTTTGCCTTTGTCATTGATGATGGTCCCCATGTTGAAAGAAAATTTGGACTTTTAGTAAAGCGTGTGCTCTCTCTTGACCATGCTATGCTCTCAATGTGACGTCATTACCCTTAATCTGTCTCAATTTCAGTGTGCTTTACTAGAATTTAGAGTTTGTTATAGACATACTTAAGTATTTAAACGTTGCCTTTCACTAGTAGACCACTTCTGTTCGTGATGTCGTAACCAATCATGTCAGTATTGATAATTTCAGTAAAACAGCTCTTTGCGCTCTATCATTTACCGTAATTTTGTGGAGTTTATAACGTTAGGTGTGTTACCACAGTACTGCAATATTTTTCGTTACATGACCAGAAGAAAGTAAGGCTGATCAGTGCTAGTGTTTGATCTAAAGAAAGTGTAAATCCAAGTACATATAACTAAGTGTAAATTTAAGTTAACAGTTCTCCCATTGTCTCTGATGGGTAGCAATCCAACACAGCTGCCATTTCATGAAATCCGTATGGAGCATAAATTGGTAATCTCTACATGACCCGTCGACATCAACATGGAGAAAAATGAGATATAGTTAAATCGTCTTGCACAACCTGTCTTGCACATGCGCAACCCTTAACATGCATGCACATTTTGCTACACAATTAAAAAATGCAAGCTCCTGTTATGTAAATGCAGGCTCTTGGTTGATAACGCTGAATATACCACAATATCAGGGTGGCTATATATACCAACAATTCAATAACATTCAATCATAGAGACACAATATAATACGCAGCAAATAGTTAATAATTGGTTTTATTCGATACTCGAGCTAACATACAGCAATCTGCACCAGGATTGGTCAGAAATGTTAAGTTTAAGAACTACGACCCAAATACCAGAATTGCTGTATAATCGATTGATTCCGTGGACTAATTATGATTGTAGTACTAATAATGATTCGGGCTAATAATAATAATAATAATAATAAACGTTAAGCTGTTCTATATTGCCCACTTGGGGCTGTCAATCAATTAAACAGGTGGTAGAGCTTCATGGAAGTTGAATCAATTGGAATTAAGTTACCTCTTCCCTAATTAAACTAAAAGGTTTCTTCATAGGGTTCTCTGAGAATTCAGTCCAATTAACCTGCCAATCATACAGTCGTTACATTTCGGAATCCTTCCGATTTGTTCTACAAAAGACCTCCGACACCACCTGGCTTTTTATGCTTTTATTACATCTGGGCCCCTTTGGCATCTTGGCCCTTTGAAAAACACCTGCTTCAAGGAAAATCGTGACAAAACACGCTCTTCTTGAATATTTGTGTATATAAAAAATTAATGTGTGTATAATTAATTATGCCCGTTTTAATTAAGCATTATTAATCCTATTAAATTACCATAATATGCAAATTAATACAATTAACTGCTTCATCCCTTACAGTTATACAAATTGGATACTAAATAAGACATTAGGTAGCATTAACTGCATAAACTAAGCTGGATTAACGAACATGGATACTGCGTAAGGCATTAGCACAGAAATATTGGTTTGAAGGAGAACAGGTAAACATGTGTCCATAATGATTCAGAGAGAAGTTTTTCGTCATTCGTTTTGAGGCCCTGTTTCTACTCTGTGTGAGGTTTACGGTGTCTTTAAATCTTTAAAACATTATTTATCATGTATTTTGAATATGAAGCCATTGTTTAGTGTGGATTAGTCCATACTTTTAAGTGCTGGCTACATACGTCGTTATTGTATGAAAGTATTGTGTATTCAATGCTAGAAATGTTTCCTGGCTTCTAACTTGCATTTGAGAATAATAGAAGTAAATCTATATTTTCCTTAGCACTACAGTGGGCCGATTGCTTTGAGCAATATGTATTATAATAATAATATGCAGTGACAGTATTTACTGTGTATTTGAGACAGACGAAATATAGCATCATTTAGTTTTTTTCTTAAAGGGACACCTGGCTTGCCTTGTAACAGTCTGCATGCCTTATAACAGCTACGCGCAGATCGCTATTTACAGTGCCAAGGTCGGCTCGGGTGGTAGCTGCGTTCCTCGCAGTGAGGAACGAAGGTTCTGTCTCGGCTGGCTTTGGGAATAGTACACGAAACAGAATCAAGTTAACCCTTTGTTTCCCAACGTCTACAAAAGTAGACATTTTTCTATATTTTTTCCTTGGTCCTGCATTGCATACACAGCCACCCTCATTGGCTCAATGTACACATACAGAGACAACTTCTAAAAATTTCCACTAGAGGGCAGCACCTCTCTAAGAATGTAAACAAAGAGGCCAAAGTACAGGCAACCTGCAAAATCACGCCCATGTATGCACACGTTCACAACTTATCAAGTAATGTAAAATATTTTAAGTTGTAAGGGCATTGTTGGCGATATTTAGCTTTAAAAATGATCAAAGCACGTGGACACAAAGTTTTCAGCAGCTGTTATTTAGCTTTAATAGGTAAAACTTATTGTAAAACTTTGTGTCTACAACTAATGTAGACGTGGGCATTTGTGGTTCATATGTCTTGTCTACAAATGAGGCCAATGGGCACCTATGGGAGAAATTTGCTAATAATAGTGGCTTTCAACAGTGAGAATAACTTAGTAATGGGTGAAGACCATTTAGAAGGATTTAAATGAATTTTCAGTAGAAAATAATACAGACGTGGTAGATAATGGTGGCAAACATATTATAGATGACAAAATTTCAATTCAAAGTCATCAACTACACTGATAAACGTAAGAATACTCCAGTTGGAAATACTGGAGAAAGTGGCAGAAATATCCTATTAGTAAAAATAAAACGTGTTTTCAGTGTTCTAAATACAAGGTTTATGTTACCTCATGCTTTCGAAACTATCACGGTGTTATTTAAGCACAGTATAACGTAGGCAGGCAGATAAAGAAGCAAATTTTATTTTTCCTTGGGACATCCTCATATGCCCAATGTCTACATATGTAGACATGCTGTATTTTTTGTTATAAAAGAAAAATTAAAAAAAATGTTGGGGGGTTTTTTAGTGCCTATAATACACCCAACAAAATATATAAAAAATTCTGAACACACCGGAAGTACCAATGTGAAACAAAGGGTTAAAGATTGTGTCATCACAAACCGGAATGATTCTCGTATTTTAACATCACAATTTATAATTTTCTAAGCTAGTGTCTTATAATTTTGCTTCGGCGATCTATTGGAATAATTAATTTTTATTTTACTGCATTAGACTTTTAGATTTTTGATCTCATAGTAATTACTAGCAAACGATTAAAATTAGTACTGCGCGCACACAGAAAAAACTTCAAGGTGCAGGCGCGCAAAGCATCATATACGTTCTGGAAGAACGTAAATAAAGTTCCGCAATATTCAACAGAAAATCTCCTAGACGCCACATTTTAAAACGGATTTTTAGCAAGGGAAAGACTAACGGTAAGTAAAAGACCTTTAAGGTCGTACTTGATGTGGATGATGGAGGAAAAAACTGCTGAGAGGTATATCCCTTTAAGCTGTGGCTGGTTGGATTTTTTTATTTTTTTTTTATTTTCAAGATTCCACAAAGCAGTATGGGTTTTCTTGCAATATTTCGTATGAGTACGAGACATATGAATAACTCTTACCTGGCTAGAGATAATTTCCGCTGAGGATGCAGTTACGTATATCCGAGTAGCTGAAATGGCAACATTCAGCAAACGAATCACCACAGCCAGTGGAAAGATTTTAGAAGCGTCATGAATGGCAGCTAAATAGGCATATACACACAATGACAACATATGAGCTGTCAGAAGAGCTGTTATAGGAAGTGCAAAGGCGTTTTGCAGTGATTCTGCCAGTTGGAAACATTGCTCATATCGAAGCCGAAGAGTGTACAGACGCTGGCTAATTCGACGAGATTGTGGTGGGGACAAAAACTGTAGTTCAGTGTTTAGCGCCATAAAACATTTAGATCCTAAATCGCGACAATGTTGAAAAAAACAGCAGTGAATGTTTCTACCACGAAAATTATTGAAACATGAAGAAAAAAAGTAAACTTTTCTAAATATGGTCGTTTGCCATAAGCCATTGAAATAACTGACAACAAGGACCTTGTCAAATTTAAAATTGTGTACAGTACCAGGTGCTTAAGGATAAATTTTCTCTTAGATATTCTTGCACTGAATAAATCTTCTAATTTCTGAAGTAAAATGAGACAATTCAGGAAGTACGTCTTGTTAAAAAAGCAAAAAATATAAATCGATCCCATAGGTACAGTCCACGCAGCCGTAGTTGCAGAAAATACCAAAGTGTCAAACGCTGAATGGTCTTGTGGCACTGATACAAAAGTATTTTTCGAAATAATATGTGTAATCGACACCGAGATAAAAACCAGTATGGCACTTAACTTGTACAGGTAGGACACAATTTTGCATCCAATGTGACGACAAATTTTGGAGACCCCAAGAAAGTAAGCCACAAATCTGACCCAAGATGATGATGTAGCAACAGATTTCGTTGCTAGTTAAATAAGAAGCTGCTAGAACAGGTTTAAGCACATGATGCACTCCAGTAACAGACATATGCCAATGAGATACAAGCACAGGCATAGATACAGAAACATGGTTAGACACAGGAATGACCTCAATTTGTGGCTTAACGGATCGTACAGAAGTCCTCATCTTTTCAGGATGGAGTACATAGATGAAATGAAGGATTCTTTTTCCAAGTCAGATGGTGGTGTATAAACAACTTAAAAAGCTGACACGCAGCTTGGCCTTTGATATTTACATCACTGCCCACACACCTTAATGCACGCTGTCAATTTCCCGTCTAATGTTGATTAGCAATAAATGCAAACAAAATGACCATGCCTGAAAGCATACTCAAACGATGAAATCAATATTCAGACTTCATGACTACGATTTTCGTTACACCGTGATAGGGTGAGTGACTGAATTTTGTGGGATTTTACTTCAAAGTTTGCAATAAAAAACCCAGTACTTGGGAAACTTTAAAAATCGAGTTTTATATACTTGTTGGATTTTCTCCGGCCAAAAGGACAAAACTAGTCATTCTTTGAAATGTGGCAGGATCAATACGGGAGCAAGTCCTTTTATTAACTCTTATGAAATCATGTAATTATGCAAGACAACATACAATCACGAAAAGGTGAGGCTGATGGCAGCGCCCTCTAAGTAGTGGCATAATAAATAGCGATGCTCATACACTACAAATCACCAAACCCCCCCAAAAAAGACAGAGATACAGAAAAAAAAAACCAACTGTCTAAGTACTCTTAGATAAAATACTAAAAACGAAAACAACAGTTTCAACCAGAAACAGTTTAGTTCCTGGAAATAAGAGTATGTATGTGCAAACCATAATAAGGCAAGAAAGGCAACTGAACGCTGCAAATTGCAAATAATGAATAATGGCTGCAGCTCACTCAGTCCCCTAACAAGGCCAGGTATTGCAGGTCTAGGTGTTCAGAAGTCTTCCGCTCATGGGTCGAACTGTGCATACTTTTGCTGGCGAAGAAGTTAATAGCAGGCAAAAGAGTTCGTAGCAGGTGAAATATTCATTAGCAGCGAAAGTAGTAGTGGCAGGCGAAAGAGTTAATGGCAGGTGAAAGAGGTAGTAGCAGGCAGGCAAAAGAGTTACTGCTATAGGATATTCCACATTTTGCTTTCAGAAATCACTTCAACGCGAAAATTAGTATTCTTACAATGTAAGAAATAGTCCCACTTTAGAAGTCTATTAAAAGATGTATTTATAACTTATAAATTTGCATTTGTGCTCTATTTTCACAAAACTGCAAACATGCAAAAAAAAATACGATGTGAAAAAAACTATAGACACGAATCTGTTTCGTGTTACTCAAAACGCCTTCCTGGTACGGTTTTTCATAACAAACAAGATGGCGGACAATAAATATGATGCATCCGTCTCCACGCCAGGTTACTTTGTTGCGAACCCAAGCGGGAAGCCATTGACTGGGCAGTCGAAGCAAATTTTACTGAACATTTATGCCAAACTTCGTGCAGTTCATCCTGGAAAAACCAACGATGATGTTGCAGACATGGTAAGCGCAGGCTCGGACTGGCCATATTGCCATCGTGCCATCGGCACAGGCGCCCTTTGGTTACCACACTTTTGGCGCCCCATGGGCAGCCTTGTTTTACCCCTCCCCGAAATAAAAATGAAATCTTTTCCGCTGCTGAGCCTCCCTTCAGGCACAAATCCCCTTCTATCTTTCTCCTTCACCTTAACTTGCAATTTCAACACTTTTGTTAAAACACCTTCCCCTTCCCCACCATACACAAAAAAAAAAGACCCATGACATCCAAGAAAGAAGTTCATAAAAGCGTCATTCCTTGAAATTTACGGTAATACGATATAATTCAAAGCCAGTAGAATATAAAAATAAGCAAAGACTCCTGGGCTCTCCCCTGGACATGCTTGGGGAGCTTGGAGCGCTCTCCAGACCCGTCGAACTTGCATTCCTGGAAAAATGGCATCATCATTTCTCTAAATGGCACAGGCGCCCTTTGCTACCCAGTCCAACTCTGGGTAAGCGATTTAACTGGAGTTTCTTCGAGGACAGTGTATTCGACCAAGTCCAAGAAGCGATGGAAAGGTGTGCTGAAAACGCCGTTGAAGAAGCGGCTACGCCACGCCATGGATTGCGGTGTAACAAGCAAGAAACACGACATGCCACGATTTGATAACATGGTTCGGGCTGCTGTCCGAACGAAAATCCATGCTTTTTTCTTTCGAAACTAGCCACCAACACTTGAAGGAATACTAAACCCTCACTTTTCCAATTTTTTTAATGATAGCTAAGACCCTAAAAACCCCTTCAAAACTTATGAAATGTCGCTTGCCTTCTTACTTACGTCGTAATAAATTAAAATAAGTGCGTTTTTTAAGACACCCAACCAAAAGTAGCACCACGAGAGCTCGCGATTATGGAGGTTTCGTGAAGCAGCATGACGTCAAAACCATAACGGAAGTGGGGAGCGCATCCTTCCCATCGTGCAGCGTGCGCGACCACTCTCTGCTTGTAAATAAACTTGGGTACCAACAACGCTGTCGCTGTCAATTCGTTGCCAGCCGTATCAGTTTGAACCTGTTGCAAGTGGTAAACGGAAGGCAAAAAGATGCAAGATCGCTAAGAAATCACCAAAGAAGCCAGAAATACCAGAAAGAAGCCAGAAATGCCCGCACTACGAGAGTCCCAGGCAATGCCGCTTTGTTTCTGGCACACGCGCAGGTCACGCAGACAGGTGGAAGGCGCCATAAAAGTAAAGACGTCACGACGCGTGGTGGTTCAAACGGGATTTTCTCCAGAGCTTGTGCATCGTCTGCTTAAATCAGGTAGTTTAAAAATTCGTACGGCTTAAACACTGACACCCATTGACGTCGGATACCTGTTAACATTAATTCCAGTATCTAAACTATCGATAAAAAAATTAATTGTTGGAGGGTTTAGTATTCCTTTAATAAATTACTTGGAGAAATCAACAGTGATCCTGATTTGCCTAAATTTTCGAGAACAACTTTGTGCGACTGATGGGCGACCTAAGTTTTGATTACGCCACACGGCAGTGTGGCTCCGCCTTCATGGAACGGAATGATTTGGTTGCATGGCGATATCGTTATCTTCAATTAATGAGACAGTCCCGACGAGATGGAAGGTAAATTGTGTTTCTTGACGAAACGTGGGTAAACTTCGGGCACACGACACCAAAAACATGGAACGACAAAACTATTGTTAAGTTCACGGGATGCTAAAATGAAATGCTTGTCAGCGGGGCTGAAAAATCCGAGTGGCAAAGGAAAGCGTTTGGTCAATGTGCATGCTGGTGGTGTAGATGGCTTTATTCAAAATGCTGAACTCTTATTTGAAGGGAAGAAAACAGAAGGAGATATCATATTGAAATGGATGGCTACAATTTTGAAAAATGGTTTACCGAAAAGCTTCTAGCTTAAGCCCTTAAGTGCTATGCACGGGTGGTGTTTGATGCACCGTTTAAAACATTGGAACGATTTGCTTTCTCATGTGTTTGAGAAAGGAGTGTTTGCCGTCTGTCTGGCTGAGGTTACCAATTCTTCAGTATTGGTGGCTGGGATTACCACTTCTTCTCTGTTGGTGGCTGGTGTTACCAACTGTTCGTAGGCATCGAATGATTCGTGTGAAACTGTATCATCAAAATCATCAGATGCAAAACATTGCCCAAACACACATATTTATCGCAAACGTTTTAACACACAGAGAAAGATTCCTTTTTTAAGCCTTCTATTTGCAATCGTAATGCAATTTCAAGGAACTTGATGCCCCCCCCCCCCCCCATTACGGTTTTGGAGTTTTTATATGATTAGTGCTTACAGTAGTCTATTGAAAAGTCCCAATCCGGCGGTGTTGACAAAGACTGTGCTGCCATCCAGAGGTAGTGTGCATGTT
>JAHWFP010103272.1:16015-27150 GCA_023313725.1 Lithobius niger | reverse complement strand
GTAATGCGTATTTTTTAAATTTAAATAAGCCTACCTGTAATTCAAAAACGAGTTCATCAAATGGCTTGAATAGCCTCGAAACCAAAAACCAATTCAAAAACCTATTTGAATGGTGTATTCAAACATCATAATCTATAGTAAACACCGTAAACTTGGTATTGACTTTGGTTTTAAGGCCATGTAAAGTTAATTGTTGGTTTACTGGCGCGCACGGGTGCTTTAAATTATCGCAGGTCAAAACTTTTTATCTGAATCTTGGTTCACCCGCTAAAAATCACATTTTCGCAAAATATTGACCGTTTTTTGCATTCCAGTGGTGCCAATTTCAAACCTCTAGCTCATACCACTAAGAGTTAGGGCAGGTTTCTGCAACGACTAGCCTTTGCATTCTCGCAGCTGGAATTTAATCACGATGGCAAATGTGTCGTTGCCATGGTAACAACGCTCACTGGTAAATCCAACGTCGTTTGAGTAAATGCGTTAGGCTTAAGGCTGTACCGAACGAGAATTTGTCAGCCGAACCGAACCAAACCGAACAAACCTTAAATAAGCCGAACACCGAACACTTCCGAACCGAACAAAAATGTACCAAGCCAATCTATTTTATACTAACATGTAAAAGAACTCAGTTCACAAAGATTCATCAAAGCACAAGTTTCTTAAAAAATGTAGGTATTTTCACATGGACTTGTAAGTCCATAGATGTTGAAACTCTTGTTTAAACATAAAAAAATCTCCACTACTTTCACATTTTCCCTTTATAACTTGTGAACCGTTAGAGCTAGGAACTTGTGGTTTGGACCAACAGAAAGCTGGCGAAAAAACCTTCAAAATGGTGTATTCAAACATCAAAATCCGTCGATTAGAAGTGAAAATATGTTTGGCTTGGTATTTTGCGTTTCAAAGACCGAACACCGAACCGAACCAAACACCCTCTGTTCGGCCATGTTCGGTTCGGTTTGTTCGGTTCGGTACAGCCTTATTAACTTAGACTACATCTTGTAATCCGTGACAATAAGATAAAGAATTCCTCCTGACGAAACTTTCCCAGTCGCTTCTGAACTCGCATTATTGATCATTTTCGTTGCGAGTCAACAGAGCTAAAACATCGCCATGTTGGAATTTCAGATGATTTCTAGCGTCTAGCTGCGAGAATGCGAGCGAGTCGTTGCTTAAATGCGTCTGTATTTGACAAAAACTTAAAAATAACTTTGAATACTAGATGACATAAATAACATGTTAGCAAATGCAAAATTATATATTTTTTAGGCTGACTACATACTCTTTCAGCTTTGAGCTTGGTACATGTCAAAAAATGTGGTCAGTTAAATAAAATAAAATGCCTGGTTGCCTGATGCTTCAATTTGCAACCTCACCCGTAAACCAAACAATTTTTTTTGTGGCCTAAGAGTTCATCGCGCAAACCAAATAAAACGAATATCTCACCATACACTTGCAAATTTTCAGTGGCAACTTGCGACTGTCTTCTGTGTAGGACTCCTGGTTTCGTTCCTGATGATGATGATGATGCTGCAAGTTGCTACTGAAAATTTGCAAGTGTACGGTGAGATACTTGATTTATTTGGATTGCGTGTTAAACTCTGTTTATAATATGGATCAAAATCGACCAAAATTTGACCAAGTTATGGGTTTCCACGCAAGCATAAGATGATGCGGCTGTTTTAATAGTATAAATTTGAAAAAAGTATCGTCTTATATGCGGAGAAATACTCCTGTGAGAATCGTTTATTTAACATATCACAGATCTAAAATGTTGTGTCGTTTAGTTTGAAATTTGGGAATCATCTTTGCAGCACAGTATGCACACAATTTCAAAATAAAAAAGATATCTGTACCAATATCTTCTATCGCCTGAGCCCGTACATCTCCAGATTACTGACTGTCGAAAATTTGCAGAAGACATTGGTCAGATACCTTTTTTATTTTGAAATTGTGGTATACGATGCTGCGAAGAACTTAGGCTATCACAGCCTGAAGTTCTTTCTTTTGAAGTTTTATCACCTAGGGTCTCGTATTGCCATTTACGGAAAATCTTCCATAACCTGTGGGTGTCATGACGGTGATTGCTTCCAAGTATGCTACTTGTAACTTGCGTAAATCAGTTGGTGTCCTCTAAAAACGTTCATGGAATTTCTTGAACTTGTCTTTTCAGGATGATTATTTGCCTGTAGTGTGTGCCTGCAAGATGGCCTCCAATTACATTCCATATTTACCTTCAAGTCCTCCACCATTTGATGTCGCTGGTCGAGATGACGACGACGATGATGAAGGGGAATTTGGCACGTTCACATGTGCAATGTATGCGAACGATGTTGATCCAACAGATAGTGATACTGGACCTGTACAGAAGCTACAGAGTAAGGCCTCGAGTCAAATGCAAAGTGATTGCTGTAGCGGTGAAGAGAAGCGAACCCTGGCATCAAACGATTGGGCTCCTTCAGGCCATAATGCTGAAACCGATTTAGGATCCGGCAAAGAAAGTGTCAATGAGCAAAGTGAAAAGACCATTCTCAGTGAACCTTCCGAGAGAAACGCAAATTCCGATAACAGCTCAGATGCACCAACAGATAACTTACGTTTAGAAGACTTGGGTAGTCCTCTGCAGTCAACATCGTGCACTAACGCCGGTATTGGTAGAAATTGTGCTAGCCAAGTTGTGGAGCCGCAGCAACCACATTGCACAAGTGAAGATTCTGTAGTGTGTGTCGGAAGTGCTCACAATGAAAATTATCTCCTAACAAATTCTAAGGGTGATTTTGCTTACTTTCCTCAAGATGATGATATTAGTGACCCCGGAGTGCACCAGTACTCGACAGTTCCAGCAACTGATTTTTCTGTTAGTGCTCAGGAAGGTGTTGCAGAAGACTCCTGGGCCGACTTTTCTAGTGCGTCATCAGTCAGCGGCGATAAAAGTGATAATATTAACTCAACTGTCGATGGCTCAGATTCCCAGAGCTTACATACTTTGGTAGATGACGAGCCAAATTCTGTTGCTCAATACTGCCTGGAACGTTGTGAACCTCCCGTTAGCAGGGTTGCAGTACAAAGTGATGTGGAATGTAGAACAGAGACGGAACTGTGCAATCCATCCGATGTTGAATTGGATGCGAAACACAGTTCTTATGCTGATGAATTTTCAAAATCGCTTCGTAGTAGCTTAGTGAATGATGATAGTTTTTTGTGCGAGCCGTCTCTTAACAATGCAACATCAGAAGAAAGTTTAGTGTTGCCTGCACTTCCAAACAGTGATGACGCTGAAGTGAAGAGCGATAGTGATGAATACGAAGATTTTGTTTGTATTTCCTCAGCGACCATTCCATTTCCAGATGACAAGTTGTCCAGCCAAGATCTGTACGAGGAGGCAAATGATATAACCCCTGTTCCACTTACCTTCCCAGATGTAGATATTTCTCGCGTCCCTAACGTCAGTTCTAATGATACTCGTAGCATTGAAGAAGTTGCACCTTGTCCAGAACCATTATTCGAAGCTACTTTTGACGACGAATTTGGCACCTTCAGCTCTGCATCTTTGGATTCAACAACTCAAGTATGATACATAGTTATTAATCTCTTCCTTACACACTTGTTTTCAATTTTTTCTGATTAATTAAAAAAAACCTGTTTAGGCTAAACTAGTGACAGCCACACAAACAGCCCCCCCCCCCCCCAAAAAAATAAGAAAAATGATAAAACTGTGTCTTGCAATCCTCTTAGACGCCACTCCAGCAGCATTTGCCACTTAGTAAGTATACTTTGTAAAGCACAGGGGTCGTAGAGTTCCTACTTTTTCCTTATTTCCTACTTTTTTGTTTTAGTTCCTTATTTTCCTACTTTTTTCCTGTTTTGAGATGTACAGTAGGGTGGAGTAAAAAAAATAAATTTTTTTACATTAATTTGGAACAGTGCGGAAAAGTTGCCAGTTGGGCATAGAGGAACTGTGTAAAATTTGGTTACAATCAAAAAATATCTTGAGGGACGTCCCCAAGGGACACCAATTTTGACGATTTTGGGCGAAAACGTAATAATTGTCGATTTTCTGAAATATAATCAAAATTTCGAATAATGAATTGAAATAGTGCGGAAAAGTTGCCAATTGGGGCATAGAGGAACTGTGTAAAATTTGGTTAATATCAAAATATATCGTGAGGGGCCCCAAGGGACTTCAATTTTGACAATTTTGACCAAAAACACAATAATTGTCGATTTTCTGAAATATGATCAAAATTTTGAATATTAAATTGGAATAGTGCGGAAAAATTGCCAATTGGGGCATAGAGGAACTGTGTCAAATTTGGGTACAATCAAAAAATATCTTGAGGGTCCCCTAGGGACTTCAATTTGACGACTTTGGCCGAAAACGTAAAAATTGTCGTTGTTCTGTAAATTGTTAGCTGTTGGATGCGACGGCACAAAACACCAATAAAGGAAAGAATGATGGGATTATACGCCTTCTTAAAGTTCAACTTGGAAAGCCACTGCAGTGGCTCCAGTGTCAGTTGCACTCCAACGAACTTCCCCTTAGACATTTCTTAGAACATTTGGAACGGCAAACATCTGGTCCTAGAGGATTTTCATGTCCTATTAGCAAAGTTCTTGCAAACTGTGAGATTATGCCAGTGATTGAAATCGAGAAAATAGAAACAGACATACCTGAAGTTACAGTTACCGATTTAAGCACAGATCAGCAGTAGGCTATTTATTAGATATTTCCAAAGCAATTGCAAGTGGAAACTTTTCATCAGATCTGGAAAGACGTAATCCAGGAAAAATTTCACATGCTAGATGGCTGACAGTAGCGAATCGGCTTCTTCGCCGCTATATTGCAACATCTAAACCCTCTCATCATCAGTTGGTTGAATTGGCTACTTTTGTCATTAAAGTTTATGCTCCAATGTGGTTTTGGATTAAGACAAAACCATCATGCTAGCATGGTGCAAAGCATCTGGGGAGATCAATAAAGCTTTCACGTTATCTCGAATATGAATAAAGAACGTTATAGACCCAGTAATACAACGAAATGAATATTTCGGACACCTTGAAAGTGTTATGTTATCAATGATATCTGGTGAAAGTAAGACTATTAAAACACGGGGACTCCCGTCGAATTCTAAAAGCAAGAACTAATCAACAGAGAGGAATTTGGCGGTTTCAAGTGCCAACCCTCAATTTCAATGCAGAAAGCTACACAGACTTAATTAATTGGCAGACCTCTAATTTAACACCTCCTCCAATCATTTCTCGTGTTACTGATGACGAAATTAATCAGATTATTCAAGAACAAAGTAGCATAGAAGATACTCCAAAATTGATTTTTCCAGATTTCCCTTGCCGCTCACAATCCGTCGAGAGGTGCGTGAAGTTAGTTACCGAATCTCCAGCATCTGTGTGTGGAGCTGAGGCAAGGGATGGTTCGAGTACGAATAGAATCAAAAAGTGTTATGCCAAGTTTTAACACTAAAGTACAATTTCAAAAAGAGTAACTAGAATTTGTTGTTGAGACGAATAAGGTCCTTGATTAAATGATTACTGCGTTACAGACTTAGGGTAATGCTACTGTACAAACATTAAACAGTGTATGTGTGTGCTATTGCTATTACATGATTGTTTAACATGGAAAATAAAACGTATTGCAATTATATAAGTTTGTTTCATTTCTTAGCAAAATCCGGCAAAAATCAACAATTATTGCGTTTTCGGCTAAAATCGTCAAAAATTAAAGTTCGTTGGGGACCCTCAAGAAATTTTTCGTTTGATACCAAATTTTACACAGTTCCTCTATGCCCCAATTAGCAACTTTTCCGCACTATTCCAATTTGATATTCTAAATTTTGATTATATTTCAGAAAATCGATCAATTATTGCGTTTTCGGCCAAAATCGTCAAAATTGAAGTCCCTTGGGGACCCTCAAGATATTTTTTGATTGCAACCAAATTTTACACAGTTCCTCTATGCCCCAATTGGCAACTTTTCCGCACTATTCCAATTTGATATAAAAAAATGTATTTTTGTTCACTCCACCCTATATTGTCCGCAGCCTATCTTGAGTTCTCCCCAGAACGAGTACAGATAATCGATTGTACGTTTTTGGTAGCAAAGTGCCTTGTTGATATCCAAGATGGTTACAAAAACAATGGCGGCCGTCGATTAAAGCCGCCCCCTCCAGGAAGACGTAGCCACTCATAAAATACATGACTCAAATACAGGACTCAAAATACACCGCGCACACAATAATGTACAGTTCCCTACTTATTTCAGCCATTCACAGCCATTCTTATTTTGTAAATTTAAGTATAAAATAATGAAATAAAATTTGAGTTCGATAAATAAGGCACGAACTTCGTTGGCGTACTCGGTCCCTGGCTTGTTTACAATGCAATGAGGCGTTCTACACATTGAAAAGCATCACTTCCGGTTCCGTGTCGTACGCGACTTTTTCGTTTTTGCGCGACTGTTAATATTTTGTTACTTCCTAGCGAGGCTATATTTACGACTACTCTTGAAACGAGTAAGCTTTTACTGTTATTAGGCCCTGATTTAGACCGAAGGGTTCCTTATTTTTACCTACTTTTTAGTGAAAAATTTCTTAGTTTTCCTTATTTATGACTTACGAAATTCCTTATTTCCTACTTTTTTCCCTTAAAACCCACTACGACCCCTGAAAGCACTCGGCCAACTCTCACCATTGTCGGTCGCCACTTGCCATTTGGCGAGTGGAAATCAACAGTTGGTGACTTGCAATTTAGCCTTACTAGCCATATCGGCGACTAGCAATTGGCAATGCCACTCAAAGACGGATATCTCGGGAACCGTATACGTTGGAGACGAACAGTTTGCGATGTTATGCTCGTTTTATAAGAGCCACATAACAGCTCTTTCTGCATTTATCTTGGGGTGGAAAAAAATTGTACAATTTCACAAATAAATTAGAGAAACCGTGCATCATGCAAGATGTATTTGGTATTTGGCGAACTGTAAAAATTGTGAAGTGGCGAGTGCTTTCTATGGTCTACTGGTCAAGTGGCGATTGCAACTGAATTGACATTCAAGAGAGTTGCACTACCATTTCTCAAGTTTCTACACACCATGTAGGACCAGGTCTACAATTACTACATCTTGCACGATGCAGTTTTTCAAATTCATGCATTTATTGCTTTGCATACTTTGTTCTAACCCCAGTATTAGTAGTGCATAAATGATTACTGTGTCAGGGGTGAATTTCCAAATTTTGATCCGGGTACAAATTTGCACCCCAAATCTGTTACTGGGGTGCAAAAAAAATCTTTTGAGTGCAAAACCAAAATGTAAACCAACACTGTGGTCTCCTATTTTCTAGCCATTGAAAATTGTAACATTCAGCATCTCAGTAATTATGTACTGTTTTCCTGCATTTTGCCTAAAACTGACTTAATTTCGCTATTTAACTGAAAAACCTATACACATAGTTTAACCAATTGTAGTAAAATATGGAGTTGAACTGCTTTGAAAGAAATGATGCCACAGGAAATCTAATTCCAAGTTGTTTAAAATGCTGCAAACCGCAAATCTGTAGCTTGTGCGGTTCAAAAGTTATGGAAAATTGGAAAATTCAACTTTGGTGTGTAATTTTTCACTCCAAGAGTTGCTTCTAGAGTGCAAAGTGTGATTGTGGAGTGCAATTTGCCCCTGTGCATCTGAATATATCGACCCCTGCTGTGTGTGTACCCTTTTAATCATGAGCTCAACACCGCAAACCATTCGCTTCTTATTTGGTTTCCGAGATATATAGCTATAGTACTGTATATTTGAGCGGCATTCTCTACTGCTAGTTGCCATTTTAGCAAGTAGGGCAACGTCGTAAACTGTTAATTTTTATTTGCCAAATGGCAAGTGGTGGCCGACATTGGAGAAGGTTGGTGTCTTGGGACATTAAAATAGATCAGTTTATGGCCCAGTCCTTACAAATTCCACTTTATGAGTCTGCTTTAGCCTATGTGAATAGTCTTTGGGAAAAAAATACTAGGTTAGTGCTGGGTGTTTCTCTCTTTACGGTCTCCCTTCAGAAACAATATTTTTTACAGCAGATAACCCTAATGGTTTCTTTTTTCCCCAAAAAAGGCATCTCCAACGTCAGAGCAAGTACTATTAACAACATTTCCTCGTCAACCACCAGAAAAAGATGTCCGTGTTGAACTGTTGGAAACTTTATTGACCGACGCAGGGAGTACTGCCGAGTCAAGGTGAATAAATGGTTTGCAGCTAAATGTCACTATTTGCTAACGTTGTACTCATTAGCTGAATGTTAATAGCTATTAGTTTCAGTGCTGTAATATTTATGGATCAATTTCTATTCTCAGATCAAGTATTTACCTGTGGACAAGCCTTGGCGACATTGAGAAAACAAATGCGCTAACCTACCAATGGAACACCTCAACATCAAGCAAAAAGTTACTAAAAGCTCTTAATATAGACTCTAGAAACTTGGTAAGTTTATGTTTGTATTTTTTGGTATTGTTTTTATTTCACTATTGTCATTAACAGTGCACTAGCTTTCATCGTTGATTCTGTGCAAAGCTTGGCTGTGTGATTGTTAAAAGGTGTGCGAAACAACTTCTCTCCAGTGAACCAAAAATATTGCGGCAATTTGTATTACTGTATTTATTTTATGAGTTGTATCGACTACAACTTTTACAACATGGCCTCTTAAAACTACTTCTGAAGGATGGGTCTTGTCGATTCCATGTGTTTTATAAACCCGTGTTTTCTCCAAACTGTTGCTTCGAACTCAAATCACCTTACCTGGGTGATTTGGTGGTCAGAGTGATTCAGCTTTAACCATGTAAATCGTCCCGAATTACTTGTATTGCTGCCTCCGTGCTTGTGCACACACCAGTGTTGCCAGAGAGGAAACTTGGTGGACACTGCGATGACTGATCGACTTGAAGGCAAATTCTCATGGTCTTGCACCACAGATAAGCTTATGACACAAATTAACCTGAAGCTATACCTATATAAACCATGGCTAAAAAGAATGTGTTGGCCGCTTCTATTCTACTGTAATGGAGAAAGAACACGAGAGTAGGCATGAATCACTTCCAAGATATTTCTCTCGCTTGGATCACAGTTTCCTGAGGCTTGTAAAAAATTAACATTTCCACCCGCTTTCTGAAGCACTGTGCCACAGATG
This sequence comes from Lithobius niger, assembly GCA_023313725.1. Classification (NCBI taxonomy): domain Eukaryota; kingdom Metazoa; phylum Arthropoda; class Chilopoda; order Lithobiomorpha; family Lithobiidae; genus Lithobius; species Lithobius niger. The sequence continues at coordinate 17,965 of JAHWFP010103272.1, read as the reverse complement.
CACTTTTTGATGGCTGTATAAATGAAGTGATTCACTCAGTGTTCGTATCTAGTAAGTGCCTCTATTCAGACTTGCATGTTTCGCTGATCCGTCCATTTCCATGGTATGTACTTTCTGGCTGCTTGAAACTGCTACCTACCCACTTTAAAATTTTAATATTTTCTGGAACTGTTAGACTTTTCAATTGTTGTGTAAGAATTCAATGTGGTTAGGCTGGCTGCTTACTTGTTTTGGTTTTGGCATTACTCCAGTCAAGTGTTGGAGGTTTTAGGAGGGCACTTTTTTCGCTCTTATTGTACCGTAAATCGTGGATTAAACGCCCATGATGGGGTTATGCAGTTAATTTGGCAAAAATAGGGAGGGGGGGGGGCTTTAAATCAAGCATTATCAATTTTCTAACCTTTCTGGACATCTATTACGGAAAATTCGAAGCTTTTGAACGATCTCTGAAAGACCAATTTTCACATCCTTTTTAATTGCTGTGAAGAAGGGAGGAGGCTTAGGTGAGAGATGCCCAGGCCTTGTGTAGGTGCTAGGAGCTAAAGGAAGAGTCCACTATTACTACAGGGAGGGAGAAGGGGCCAGTAAACATAGCAAGCAGTACTATCGTTATTAACATCATGTAACTTTTAGGTAATTTTTCGTAGAAAAACAACAATTTAAGGGGTGGGCTTTAAATCCAATATTTCATGATTTTGACTTTACAGCATTTTAGGGGGTGGGCTCTAGCTTCAACTGGGCTTTTAATACATGATTTATGGTATTTCGTTATTGAAGTTTTAACAATAAAATTTGGCCTGTGAGCCATTCTTCGGTAAGTTATTTGGAGTTTAGCCACTATCTTGTATATAATGGCCCCCACTTTAGGATAAAAAGGGGAAAAAAATATCTTCAAAACTACATCTCTCTTTGTTCTCGATGATGCACTTTCCAACATCTTGAAGTGTAACACGGGCGGTTGGGTGAACGGCTAGGCTGTAAACGTTACTTTTGCTGAGGATGTTGTTTGCTTGCTCCAAGTCGGAGTGCAATCCAATTTTGACTGGACAGACTTAATTGTCTTCGTCCCGAGACAAGGATCGTTCCTTCAACATCGCCAAATCTATTGGCCTGGTATTTGGCAAAGTTCACTGTGAGGTGAGGCTGCTATCCATTAAGAATCGCCCCTTGGCGTGGGTGTCCTCCTTTCGTTAACCTTGGCTTGGAGTTAGCGACTGACATTAGTTATGATGGGCTCCTGAGGAAGATGTGTTAGAAACTTTGCAACAAATAGCTAATACAATTCATCATACCTTCTCTTCTCTTCTGGTGACTGGGTTTGTACGGTAGCTGGAAATGTCTGGAATTCCATAAGATCCTCTTCCACGTCTTGAAAAGCATGGAATTCTGACTAGTTTAACTATAAGGCTGGAAAAGACAGGAATTTTTCAGAGAATCAGCTCGAGTACCGTATTACCCTGACTATAAAACGGTACTTTTTTTTCAAAATTTATACCATAAAACAGGAGCATCGTCTTAAACGAGCCTGCAAGTCCATGACTGGGCGTACTTGTGGCTAATTTTGATATTTGAGTACAACATTCCAATCGTTTTTCGAAGAGCTACTAGTGTTGTAATCTCAAAGCCAGTTGCTTAGTTAGTTTTGGATTATTTAGCAAAAATTAAATATATTTGAAAGTGACCCTCATAAGCAGTCCCAAAACAAAATAAAGATGTTATAAAAATGTTGGAAAATCGGAAACAAGCCAACAGCGAAAAACATACACTAGAAATAACGTAGTTCAGTAAGCCGCCTTTATGCACTTACGTTTCGTCGGAGTGGCATGACCCGGATTCGAACCGGCTACCCAGTTCGCCCCCAGATCACTTGCATAGCGCCTTAGTCGCTATGGCCACATCCTCAACTGGCATAAAGATAACTCACTGAACCCGTTATTAAGGTCACAACCG
>JAHWFP010103272.1:0-11015 GCA_023313725.1 Lithobius niger | reverse complement strand
CCTTTAGGTGAAGATTGCTGCATTAAGCCGGTCAGAGACATGACAAGAGCAGGAAAAGATGATATTCAAGATGACCTGGCCATTAGTGAGAGTCAGGATGGTGGCTCAGGTGATGACAGTGGCTCATAAAAGGCCAATATCTGTGACCTAGACCAAAACCCTACATCCTTAGCGAGGACACGTCCGAGATGAATGGTTAAGCGTCCTGCGTCATGGAAAAATGATTTGTTTGGTTGCTCAGAGAGATACACCGCCCTTTTGTGGTGTGTGCGGCTATGAGCGGTCGGACATGATAGACATTTATACAACACGCATTATTTTCGGAGATGGATGTTTGAAGGGGATCTGAAGTGTAACCTACTTGGCTGTTCATTTCCTCTGGGAGGGGTTCTAGAGTGACTGATGGGAGGAATTATAAATTTGTGCTTCTACCGAGTAATTGAACGGAACAGAGTTTAGGTAGGCAGCGTTACAATACATGGGCTCTTTTACAGGTTCCTAACCTACATCGAACCTACGAGTTGTGCTTCGAAAACAAGTTTAGTTTCATGGTGTGTGTGTGTGGACGACTCATCTGACTGTGAAGTGGTTACTGAGAGGATTGGTGTGATTTGTTTCATAGTCGAGGACTAAGAAGTGGGTTGTGGACTGAACGGTGATGCATGAGTGTGCTGGACTGAGCAAGCATTGTGTTTTGCGACTATATGGGTGTACCTTTGAACACCTTTTTGATTTTGATCGTTTTGCCGTGTTATCCTTAAATTGTTTACTTTGTCATTTTTGAGTTTGTCTTGACTCATGTTTCCAATGCGCTAGCTCACGCATTTCAGGGAGGTAACTTTTCATGGATGCCTTCCTCAAGGCTGTTGGCATGACTCTTACCGAGCCCTCCTTGCAATGCTTGTAGCTGGCGGCCGCATCTACTTGCTGTCTGTTAGGTAGACTTCTGTGATCATAGCTCATGCTTGAGAAGGATCAGATAGTTGTCGCTGATAATACGATTAAGCCCCCATACTTAACTGACCATCAGCTCTTAATGACTTCAATTCGTCTCATCCACACATCCGAGCAAGAGTGGTTGTGACAAACATCTTACGGCTTCATGGCCTCTCTGCGTTAACTGTCTGAAGAAGTAGCTTTTTTTGTCTTAAGTTTTGTTGCTGCTGGTTAGCATTTAATGGGGTTAATAAATTCCCCTTACCAATGTGTGTAGAGTTTGATACAATTGTAACCAGCGGTGGATAGTAAGGAGCAATTCTCAAGTGTTTTTTTCTGGGCGCGGGGGGGGGGGGAATGTTGATAAAGTAATATACCAAAACGCAACACAACTTGTATTAGGGGCAGTAACTGAGTCCAGATTTTTGTTGTGGGTGGGGGTGAGTTGCAGAAAAGGAAGTGCTTGGAGGCTGCATGTGCTACATTCTTACGAGGAACACTGAATGGCATCTTGGGGGGGATGCTCTCCACTCGACCACTACTCTGGCACCGCCACTAATTAGGAGAGTTTGGTATGGGGGGGGTGTGCACCACTGATCCTAATTTATTCACTTTACCGCTCTACTACTTGGTTTGTGTTGCAGAGGTATTTAGAGCAACATCATTGTTTTTTACAGTCAAGTCTTTAAATGCTACAAATGTTAGAATAAAAAGAAAGCTGTCAAATGCATAATGCGCTAAGTTAAGATCTAACCCTGTTACCTCTTTCATTCAGCCTCATTCAGGCAGTTACGCCTAACATCTCTGTATGCAAGACGCTTACCGTATTTTCATTAGCGGGCTACCGGTGTCATTTAACAATTATGGCAGATCGAAAGCTTCCTATGTTGCAAGCACAAAGAGGTAACTCACATTAAATTTGTGCACGTCAAGGTTTAACCAGTGATTGGAAATTTTAAGTAGGCTAATTAAAAGGTAATTGTACTGTTGTTCCTTGTAGTCCAACCACTTAATTAAAATCAAACTGCTCTCACCCATAGAGAGCTCTAGACAGACTGTTTTGCCCTTGTAGGGCTCGTCAAAAGAGAATGTACGATGGATGAGAGCATAGGGACCTTGCCGGTGGTAAATTAACTATGCTGCTGGTGGTTAATAAGCTCGAAACCGGACTGGCTTCAGCAAGCTAAATAACGGATCAACTGCTTTTAATAGGTTTAAATGTCGGTGTCTAACATTCAGTAAATTCAGTAAATTAATAAGCTTGAAACCGGACTGGCTTCAGCAAGTTGAAAAGCAGAAATACTGCTTGTTTGGGGTCTGTTCGGGGGTCCATTCAGGACCCCAAACAAGCAGTAGTTTCTGCTTTTCATCTTGCTGAATTCAGTCTGGTTTCAAGCTTATTAATTTACCCCCAGCAAGGTGCCTGCAGCGTATTCTCTACTGACAAGCCCAAACAAGGGCGAAACAATCTGTCTAGAATTCTCTATGGGTGAGAGCAGTTTGATTTTAATTAGGTGATCAACTGCCATTAATAGGCCTAAATGTGGATGTCTAAACATTCATTCGAATGGAGCCCCAAACAAGCCGTAAGTTCCTGCTTTTCAGCTTGCTGAAGCCAGTTCGGTTTTGAGCTTAATATTGAGTTAAATAGGCGGCAAGTTTGACTCTGGCTCAGTCTAGGCCACGTAGCTCCTTATAATTAGGCAAAAATTAGTTAAGCCCGTACAAAAAAACTCCTTTAAAGAATAAAACTGTGTGGTAGTGGTCAGAGAACAAGACTACCTTGCCACCATGGTTATACCTGCCAAGAACCTGATGATTCCGCATGGCACTGTGGAAACGTGTACACTACAGTGTACATTATAAATACGGTATAAAACATAGTTACAGTTCATAACTGTGAAACGCTCAAAATTCGTAAAAATTCTTACCGATTTCAGTTTTTGCTTACTTTCACGACCAAAATCTCCTCAAATTCTTGCAAATATTCGATAACAATCAGTTGTTCTCATCAGGCAAAGGTTTTAAAGTCTGGACTGCCTACATCACTACAAGGAAGCACACATTAGCATGATGAATGTGCAAGGGCCTGCGCATTCTAAAATTTCTGACTTAGTAGGCAGAGACTTGTGTGAGCAGCTCAGTCGCCAGTGGGATTTAATTGGTGAACTGTGTTTGTTCTTCTTTGGTGGTATTGTGTTGTAATTCTTTTGAAGATGCCAGTGGGAGCTGGAAAGGGAAGAAACCTGATGAAACTGCAAGTTTTGGATGTCGCGTTGCCGGTAAAATTCAGAAACGCTAATGTGTCCCTGCTTGTTGTGGTGATGTAAGCTGTTCAGACTTTAAAACCTTGGCCTGATGAAGACAACCAATTGTTGTTGAACATTTGCAAGACTTTGAGGAGGTCTTAGTTGTAAAAGTGAGCGAAAAACGAAATCGGTAAGAGTTTTTACGATATACAATACAACCATCCGTCTGGAAAACTGAGTACAGAGCAAGTAAAAACTCAGAAAATAGCAATATTGCAATATAAAGTGTTTTTAACTTGTGCATTTAAGAATTTATATTTTCCATACTACTACACACAGTCTCAACTTGAAAAATACAATTACCATATTTTTGCAAATTTTCGACAGCTTTGAATTCAATATTAATTCCTGCTGTCTTTGTTAGGTTTGTGTTACTCTGGTTTACCATCTCGCTGCACTCCGTTATTCGTGTACAGTGAGATGTAAACCAGAGTAACACACTTTATAGTAGGCCTGACGAAGACAGCTGAAATTAATATTGAATTCAAAGCTGTCGAAAATTTACAAAAATACGGTAATTGTATTTGTCGAGTCAATTGTGCGTAGTAGTATGGAAAATTTAAATTCTGAAGTGAACTCTCAAGGCCATGCGTAGCACTTTGGTTTTTAACAAAATCAAAAAAAAAAAATACAGAAATTTTCATGCAGTTTTCTTAAAACCTTGTGTGTTCTACTAAATTAGGGCAATTAGGCCTACACCGATTTTTACTGCATGCATTACCTTCGGGTCTCCCACGCAACAATTGGACACGAAAAGATCGGTGGGAAAACGTAATATACATTCGCTACAACAATTTCATTACTGCATCACCACAAGATGCTCCGAAGGGTTTTAGCGTTTGGAACGTTTTAAATTATTGCAGACAGTAGAAGCTAACGTCATTTGATGTAGCTCTGTTGACTGTGGGTAGCTGAAGCTCCTGGCAGACTCTGCCACCTAGCGGGCTTCACTTGAGCTACCTCAATCGGCGCCGTGTCCGAGCTAGTGTCTCCCTCTGTCTGTAGCAATTTTACGGCGGTCGTGACAAATGTTTTGATATCGCTGAATAAACCGTTACCGGCAATACTTGGAAACTCACTAGAATCACTTGGAACAACTTATCTCGCTCACTTCAAAATAAAGATGCTACCGGTATCTGTATCTTGAAAATTTTCTACAGTATGCCAATTGTATTTATCAGACACGATCAAGAGAAAGAAGTCATCTGCTTACATCTTTTTCGTCTGCTATTTTCGTTTGAACAGAACGTACACGCCCTCCGATATTTACAAGGTATGGGCAATGCTCACGCAAATTGCGTGGCCTCAGATATTAACAAAGGAAGGCCTTTGCTTATGCAAGTGGCATGGCCTCCGCTATTTACAAGGTCTAGTCTCCTACTTCATCATCTGCTTCCATTACTCTACTCTCGCAATAACATGCTATCCAAGTCCTGTCCCACCAGGTGGATGAGCCCTGGATATTCATGATGGGGATGTTATTACACAAGTGATGCTGGATCGCGACAGATCCAAGCAATGAAGGTGTTGGGACAAGACGAAGACGCTGTTGAGAGCGTCCATTGCTTGGAATCTGTCTTGATCCAGCACCAGTTGCGTAATAACATAATGAACATCCAGGGCCCATCCAACCCGGATGTAATGCACCTACCTGGTGGGATAGGACTTGGATAGCATGCTGCTGCGAGAATGGAGTGATGGAAGCATGTGATAAAGTCGAAGGAGGCTAGATGTAAATAGCGGAGGCCAGGAGATTTACGCGAGCATGAACAGGCACTATAGATCTTTCACCATGTTGCACTTGTCCGTGTCTCGTCTCCCCGTGCATTTCAAGCCTATCCCCAAGTCCGTGCGCGAGCTCACAACAAGAAGACGTCTGTGACTGATCTCTACGACGATCAATGTGGGTGTGACATCCCTCTCAGTCGGGAGTGGGTCACTTAGTGTGCGCCAACTTCCAACAGATTCCTCCACTCTCGATGCACTTCGATAGCCCAGTGTATGCGAGTAGGGAACTTCTTTCTTGATTGCTACTGACATATCCCAGCAGACGGTTGTTCCTTACATGCTTCTACTTAACAACGTTTTTGCAAGGACTTCAATTCTTTGGCCCGATTCACCACCCATTCCTTTCCTGGCGAATCACTATTTTGAGTCTTAGTTGGTGATGTAATCTTACCATGTCTCTGTATTTAAAATTCTATCCTGTTCGCATAGGCGTCGATCCGGGGGGGGATTTTCGAAGAGAGGACTACTCTTTGAAAATTTAAATAAGAACAGTGTTGAAGACTAGTTGGTGGTAATTGTGTTATTATTTTGTAAAAAGATTCTGAAGTATAGGATAACCCTTCAGTGTCAATCGTACAATTCTTCAATATGCCATTATTCTTCTCGAATTCGGCATCTAATAATTTTGCTATCGTTTGCTTTTGTGATATACAGGGTGAGTCAGAAGTTTGTATCAGGGGCCAGCATTTTGCAGCAATGAACATTCCTTCAATAATAAGTTGGTAGACTTGAAAAGTGGGTCTGGGGCTATCTGAGTGAATGACCTTGACATGTCCCTTCAACGTCATCTCACTGCTAACTTCTAACCTATGCGTCTTAGAAAATCGGTATAAATTAGAAGGTGTAGAGAACCACAAACCAATGCTAAAGCAAAAAACAGAATGAAATTCGGAGCAAAAGTAAAGGAGGTACAGTCATTCAAAGATAGTGGTATAAACTGCACTGCAGTACTGCAAGGGAGGTCGGGCCAGACAAAATACCCCCAGCCAATGTGGCTGGGATGGACCTAATAGGTTAGTAATCCATTGACATTAAGGGCTCAACTGAGTTGAAATGCAGACATGCGCAGTAGTGCCAAAAAGAAGAAAGCTGCCCCCCCCCCCCCACTAACGTGTAAACGTTCTGATTAACTACCAGCAGACATGATTAGTTTCATGTTTAGTCTAACGTGAACTTTCTCTGCACTGCCTTTTCTACATATTCTAACATTCATGTCTTGCCTTAAGCCTGCCTACCCCACTGTAACTCCTTTACTTTTGCTCCGAATTTCATTGTTTTTTTTTAGCATTGGTTTGTGGTCCTCTAGACCTTTCTAATTTAGACAGATTTTCTAAGACGCATAGTTTAGAAGTTAGCAGCGAGATGACCTTGAAGGGACATGTCAAGGTCATTCACTCACCCAAACCCAGACCCACTTTGCAAGTCTACCAACGTATTATTGAAGGAAAGTTCATTGCTACAAAATGCTGGCCCTTGATACAGACTTCTGACTCGCCCTGTATGTATTCGATAACCTTTATTGTGTTGTGTATGTCCAATTAGGCCTATGTGACCTATAAACGATCAATCTGTCATCTGTTGTTCTGGATCTTTTCTGTGCTGGTATGTATCTTAGTGCCAAAACTGTAGAGGTTTCGTACAGAAGGTGTCTTTCCTGACTATAACTCTTGTTGTGTCGTCTGTAAAGTTCTGCCTGCGCATCCATTTCACAAATAGCATGCGATTCTTAATGCTTTACACTGCAATGTTTTGTCCCTTACTTCTGCCCCCACTAACAATGTGCGAATTAAGTTCAGCAGGGTACGGTTATGTTGTGCAGTTGTCCCTTTTCTCTTGGGGCATGTAAACGTGCGTCTTGAGATGTTTCATTCCACTTTGTTGAAGGGAATTCTTGAAAACTTGAACGCAGAACGCTCCTCCGTTGCATTTTTTTTAACGTTTGGATCTTGAGTCCAGTGTTATTTTCTACTCTTGCCTCGTAGACTTTAAAACATTCAAGGGCTTCATTCTTCTTTTTCATTAGAAATACTGTTGCCTTTCTCGAATAATCATTGATAAATATAATGAAATACGAATAGCCTCTGCGAGTCTTCTCTTGAAGAGGTCCTCAAACGTCGCTATGAATTAATTGTAGCTTGTGTCTCATGTTTCTCTCTTATTTTTTTTATTAAAAGGCAGACAAGCGAATTTACCCAGTTGACGTGAGTCACATAAGTTCTCTCGTGGTGTTACAATGGCTTTCTATAGGCCTTTACCAAATTTTGCCGTTACCTTTTCTTCAGTGAATCGTATGGAAGGCGAACGAGCTCATAGTGCCTTTCCCAATATTAGTTCTTCTTCATTGGTATCTTTCAAGTGTTAACTTGCAATCCCTCAATTAGTTTCCGTAATACTGAGGTCGCAACGCAATTGCACTGGAAATGGAAGACAGGCCTTCACCTGTAGCAGGCTACGTTGGAATCCGTATCGCGCGAACAATAACATCGGCGAAGATGTGATTCGAGTGGGGACATTTTACACTAGCCTGAAGAAGACAGATGAAATCCGATTAAGCTGTAGAAAATTTGAGAGAATGGTGAAGTATCAGACTTGATATTTATGCATCTCCTGGTTATGAAGAACGAGTGTTAAAAGTGATCAACATCCAACAGTTAAGTGTTAACTTCTTTTCTTCTAGTCTTTGAGAGACTTTTCTTCACCTGTTTAAGAATTCCTTCAATGCTGTCCCATAAGTCTGAAGTTTTAATTATTATGCATATCTTCCTCTGTATTAATTTTTATTCTTTCGTATAAAATGAATGTCGGCTCTGTTTTCTTGCTTCTGTCCAAAGTAGGCAAATGATAGACGTTGTGGCTGAGTTACTCCTATCCGTACGATAGGTGTGGTAGTTTTACCTGTTAAAATAGTTGATTCACTTTTTATTTCATCATAATGAATCTTGCTTGCTTGGGAACATATGATTAGTAGCCGCACAATCTACTAAGGCCGCTAAAAATTAAGCGATTCTTGGGCGTGTTACTAACAAATGGATGCGAGCGGGCGGTGTTTTTTTTTTTTTTTTATTCGTGATTTTTCAGATGCGTACAATGGCTTATTTTTTTTTACCAAGCAAAACGAAGTCTGTAGCTTACATTTTGTTGTGGATTACAATATCTACGTTTTAATTCCTAGGTTCAGCGTACAAATTTTATACATTTGATAAAAGTCATTGTTTAGATGCAATTTTTTTAGTTGTGACTTGCCTCTAAACGACACTAAGATTTGTTTTGAAGAGTTCATGTGAATAGAGCAAAAGTTTGGTGAAAGTGATGATGCGTGATTAGGAATTTTTTTTTAGACAATGTCATAAAAACGTTTTATGCGCTAATAAAAATACCACGCGTGTGCTCCCGAGAACCACTGTATTAACTTTTAGTGGCCTAATAAAAAATCATTTGTCCATCATTTAGGAGGGCTTGACGAAGAAAATATGCCAACACTTGATGCATAATTAGATTTTCACAAGCTTTGTTGTTGATCATTGCCTTGTGAAAAGGCTTATTCTTTAACCTGCAATCTCTGGCTAGATGTTACTTCTTAGAACAAATAAAACGGATCTTGTTTTCTTTTCGTCTAGATTCACTTGGTTGTGTTGGTTCTCCTGAAACTTTATGTATTGACTCTGTTGCAGTATTAAGTTTCGTTTTGGATAATTTTCTCTAGAATTCACTAATAATCAGATTTCCAAACATCTTTATAGTGTAGTCTTTCTTTTCATAACATTTGGAAATAATTGTAATTTGTTCGTACGTCTTGGGTAGTCCCCTATCATGAATAATCCCGGCTTTTTCTACTTCATCTGCACATTTTTGTGCACGTAATTTGTGCCAGTTAACTAATCAGTTATAGCATGTAGCCTACATAAAGGAGTTTGTACTGCATACGCCTACGCCTCTTCTAACTCGTGCCAAATGTCTTTTGGATCATCAAACTTATCTAATCTGACTAGATTTTTATTATTTAAAGCCGCAAGTATGGCTCTATCTGCCACTGGGGCGTTGTTAGGTGGGGCAGGAATGGTCGCGTCTATGTAACCTAGCAACTACTTCTTGTCTAACGCTATTCTTAATCTAATTTTCCATGAAGCATAATCGTTTTTACGACATACCTTAGCAGCGGACGATTTAGTGATTTATTATTATTTGTTGCAGTCATGATTAATAAACCTCTTTTCTCCATAAGAATACAAATTTTATTCTAAAAACGTTTACGTAAATTTGATGTCCTTTATCATTTAATCATTATATTAAATTTCCTGGATGGAAATTTCTTTTAGCAACTTGTAAATACTAAATATAAAAATTCAAAAACAAAGTTTCTTTGTGCGACCGCCATCTTGGATTGTGGGGGGAGGGGGAGATTTTTCATTCTATTTCAATACTTACGACTACTTTTCACCTTCATCAAACGTTATTCATTACGCTTTGACTTTAATTTCATGGTTTGAAATCTTTGACTTTGACTTCATGGTTTTCCAGGCTGTATAGTATAGTCGCACTGCTGGCCTCATAACCAAAAATGTTGGGTAATTAATGGCAGTAATGACGATCGTAGGCAAAAGGTCTATCATGCATATTAACACAACTTGCAAACGTGCTATAATGAGACATGATAAGTTATCGTACAACAAGGTGACGCAGCGGACCCCCCATAAGTTGCTTACTGTATTACTGATGCATGGTGTCACCGCGTCTGTCTAGATACAGTTGTTGTTTATTTCAGCGATGTCTTGAATGGTGATTAGGCTGACACACCCTTAAAGTCTCCCGATTCTTCAATGTAGACAAGTGTCAATCTACTTTGTCAAAAACGTCAATGATACACGTGATACATCCGTCATCCATATTGGACTTGTCGAACTCACAAGATGTCTGAGACTGATCTTTACGATATTAATCTGGATGTAACATTCATCTCAGCCGAAAGTGGGTCACGTAATGCGCGGCGATTTCCAGCAGTTCCATGCTAAAAATGGTGCCTGCTGATTCGTCTTGTGGTGACACAGCAGTGAACATATTGCGTATGAAAGCTGAAAAAGTGATCAGATGTAATGAAAATGCTGTAATGTGATGTGTCCCCACTGCTGTTTTTGTGTCCAGTGTTCTGTAAGTGACCCAAAGTGATCTACAATTGCCCTTTATAAATAGGCCCTATTTAAATTTTGTAAGAATAAACAAACAAACCATTTTTATTGGTATGGTTTCTTCACTTTGGCACTCTGTACGTATTTTGTGTGTTTTTTTTTGTTGTTGTTTTTTTCCCCGTGCGGATCGAGGGAGTAATTGTTGGCAAAAAGCTGTGGTGTTTTGTAATAGTTTGTTATTTTTATTTGCTTAATGTTGTTAGGCTATTCAAATTTATTATCTTTCCTAAATTTTGCGCATGCTTACGTCCTAAATTGTGCGTTTTGTTATCTTGTTAGCTGGCTTTTCTTAATTTCTTTTTGTTATTCTTATTTACTCTTTGTTGCGTTAACTGTAGTTTTTGAAGCAGTGATTTTTTCTGGTTTAGGTTAAAAATAACGTTTTGTTAGAATTTATTATGCACAGTGAGCAGGGAACAAAATTTTTAAATTAGGCCTAATATTTTCATCTGTCTTCTATACAGGGAGGCTCAAAAGTCTGGAGATATCTACTGCCATTCGAAATCTACTTAGAGGAGAAACACGAAAAAGTACATACATATAGAATGGGTCAGGGGACACGTAGTGATGCTAGTTTAAATGACCTTGGAGTGGTCCTTCAAAGTCATCACTATGCTAAATTTTGAACTACACGTCGTCGAATAGTTGTGTAAATTGGAAAGTTGTAGAGAATCGTAAGCCAATGCAAAAGCAAAAATACAGAATGAAAATCAGACCATTAGGGTACGAGTTATCCTTCAGACATGTTATCCTTAATAAATTCACAGCATGTCTTCAGAGTGTCCAGCAGGGAAGGCGC
>JAHWFP010103271.1:0-11925 GCA_023313725.1 Lithobius niger | reverse complement strand
CAAGTCAGGAAAATTCAGGGAAAATCAGGTAATTTATCAAGTCAGGAGAATTCAGGGAAAAATTAGGGAATTTGATAAACATACACAGAACAGCCAGGGAATTTCAACATTTTCCGGAAAATCTTTTTATCTTCAAAGAAGAATAGCTAATTCGTATTTCACGTTTCACTTTTAAAACTCTCACTTTATTTCAGAAAAATCCATATCCTTTTGTTTCATTTATGATAAAGCGAAACAAAAGGGCTTCGGGCTTTAGGGCTTCGGGTAGATGACCAGGAGTAGTTAACGCTCGTTAAACCCTTTAAACCCTTTTTTTAAGCGAAACTCATTAGGCCTAAATAATGTGGGACGTCTTACGTGTTAAGTGCGTTTCTGGTTTTGTTCGGAGTATGGCTTTCTACTGTTTACAAAAACCGATTATGGCGACACAATTTTTGATTTAGCAAATCAATGTGATGCACTTAGGGCGATTTTAGTGAAATGTGAACAAAAATGTTCAGTCCTGTTCGGTTGCTTCAACCGAAAAAAAATCAGGGAAAAATGTCAGTATTGGTCTGGAAAACCGGAAAAAAAATCAGGTAATTTCATCAGGGTGTTTGGAACACCACCCTGATTTATTTTTAAACTAATTTTAACATACCGTTTATTCCTAAAGTAAATGGTTCGGTTGGGGTGGGGTAAGGGGACCATGTTTTAACTTACAAAACATACAAAACTCTCGCATCTTCTCATCTGTGAAGTTACCTCTGAGTTTGCTTGCTTGCCACGGGGACGCCAACCGTACAGGCCTATACACCACTACACCCGGAGGTCTCACGATTACGGCTATAGAACCGTTTATTTTTACAAGTAAACGTTGCTTTTCGTCCCGAAGGAGGGGGTGGGGTCGACACTGTTCACGCTCCTCCTCGAGCTCCCTTGCACGTGGGAACTTGATTTAGATTGTTTATTTTCTATTATGTGTCTATATATTTCTTCCTTGCTTCCTGAGAAAGTTGGACAGAGATTTGATCGCCATGTTTATTCGACTCCTGCAGAGACGTGGAGGGCGTGACGTCACTGGTCTCGGTGGGAAATGATGAATGGTGTTGGAAGCCGCCATCAAAAATGAAGTTCCTAAATAAACACCGGATTCATAGGCCTATACCGTAAATAACATGTTTCATTGAAAATAAACACTTTAGACGCACCTAGAAAATACTTGCAGACGTTTTTAGCGAAAAACACGTAAAAGTGTTTTACACTATAGCAGGAAAGAATATATAGGTAGTGCGAATATCATTTGTAGTTTTTTATTATTTAAATTACGGAACCCAAGTAGAATACTCAACTACTTCTCTCAAGTAGACACTGGAAATTTCCGGTTGGTGGGTAGCAATAACAAATTGATTGCCTGAGAGCAGGGAGCGTAAATGTAAAAATAACTGCTAGGTATGGTTACTTTAGACAAAGGTGCTAGAAAAAAGGCTTAATTTTTGGTTAAATCAGTCAATATTTCCTCATATCAACAGAATCTGCTAATTTTTTGTCTCCTTTGTATCCAAGACCAGCTATATTACATCAACTGCTATGTCATTTTTCTGCAACCATGTTTTTACACGAAGATTAAAACTCAAAAAACACAGAAAGTCACTAATCACAGAAATATTTAAAATTCACATAAACAGTACTGTTTACAAACTCACAATCAATGTGAATCACACACTGTTGATTATCTACAAGTAATAATTATTATCATACAAGAGATCCTAGATATTCACTAGCATGAAAAAGAAACTTTCTTTGGTCTTATAAATAGCACATTTGTACATTTCTCACTATAATATATAATGTAAAATGTCCTTCACTCAATCACACATACATACACACACAGCACACATACACACAAACACGTAACAATCCCACAGTCCGACAATAATAATTGTCTCACAGGAAGTCGAGTTTATCTCGAATTTTCGGAAATTGTTCGAATTGCATCGTCCCGGTTAAAAGGTTCGAATCCGAAACCTTTCGTTCTTATTTGAGGTATAAAGAATCCTTTTCACCATTCTCGAAATTGTTCTGCCGGACACAGTGTGAACATTCGAAATTGATCGACTTTCAACGCAGCACTGAAACGAGTTGATTAAAACAAAGGTTATCTTTTTTTTTGCACGCACTGGAGCCTGGGGCACAATCTCTTGTGAAACGTTCTCCACGAAGAAGTGACGTTTTGTGATGCTGTGATTTGAGAATTTGTGACGGCACAGATCAAGCAAAAATTGACTCGTTTTTTGAGTAATCCTAATACACCAAACGATACTGCACTTTGTTAAGAAAGCATGAAAGTTGCAGGAATTAGCCTATACTCATTCTCCACAAACATTTTTAGAAAAAGTGCCAGCTCATAATTGAGCACGAAACAAATCTGTACAAAGTTCCCTAATTTGAAAAACTAAAACAGAAAAAATCAGAACAAAAAATTCGTTAGGCCCATACTTCACCTTTTAATGATCGTTAAGAGGTTAATGGTCCTTACTGAAATTTTTAAAAATACTAACAAAACCCGACTGGGGAGCTATACACCTCCCCCCCCCCCCCCCCCCACCCCAACCCCCAACGAGAAAAAAATGTAGGGGCCAACGGTTTTTGTCACCGCCAGTTTCAGTATGAGATTTGAACCATTATAAAGATCTTTTTAAAATTATCTTTACAAACTAAATATTTGAGATTCAGTTACGCAAATTATGAAAATTTAAACTGCAAATAAGAGGCGTGCGCCGCCACGTCACGCCACCGCCTCTGGGCAGGTAGCTTCCAAAGCGCGCCGCCGTCGCCCACAATTATTCTACCACTGTTTTTAACAATTATTGCAGTGCAAAGTATCGTTACAAAATTTGAAATGAAAGTAACAATCAACCGACAAATAGCGGCGTCAGTTTCGCTTGTAAGTATTTAGTAAATATTTTTCAACAAATGAAGAAAAAAATTCAGATTTATTTCTGCCTAGTTTACGGGAATGCCGCCGACGTCGCTGCCGCGGCCTAAAATTTTTTAAAGTCGCCGCTGTCCTCCGAATATCGGCGCCCCATTTTCCGTCGCCGTTGCGAAAAAAAATAACTTCCCCGCCACCGAAGAAATTTTTATCGGCGCAAACGTCTGATTGCACACGACGTAAAAATATGTGTAGGCACAATAAGTAATCATCCCTTCCATTTTCATGCTTTTCTCACAAAGTTTCGGTAGTATTCTGGTGAGGATTTATCAGTACCGATTGTACTACACACCCCAGACATTATGTGGTAGTTTTAAACAACACTGAGTATGACTGGTCTTCCCAACACGACCGTGTGTACCGTTTCTTAAATCTTCATGTACGAAACACTACAGCGTTGCGTGTGACGTCACTCTGTGTCTCAATTCGTGTGGCGCGACGTATAGCGTGATTCTTCGCCGTTGGAGGAACATTGCAGACTGATTAAATAAACTTTCACAAGGAGAATACGAAATGCCGGTGTAGTTCTGTTCTGAGGTGAGGTGAGTTTTAGTTAGAGAAAAACGTTTTTATATTTCCTCTCATTTCGAGTTTTGAGGCGTTTCCGTTAACGTTCTTACTGTAGCCAAAACTCACCACATTAGCAAAAGAAGAGGGATGACAAAGAAGCTTTCCGAAAATATTACACAAATTCTAGGCCTGCACGGTGTTAATACTGGTGCTACCTACAGAAAAATGTAAACTAAGTGTAAAAGCGTAAAAGTACAATACGGGTATATTGTTAAGCGCTGAGAGCATTTGACAAAAAAGCAACAAAAAAACCATCGAATTTATAAAAAGGAGGGGGAAAACATGAATTTTACACTGTTTGCATTTTTACTATCGAACGCCACGACTCATACTTTAAATTAAGTTATATTCTTGTTGAAGAAAGAAGATTTTCCTTGTATGGGCATTTCACTGTTCTAATAGAAATAAATGTATGATTGGTTACTTACTCCCTTCTGTACGATTCGTTGTTCGTTACAAGTTAAAGATGATTCACTTTGTAACGTACGACAGTTTGCACAGAAGTGAGCAATCCATTTCTATTAGAACAGTGCAATGCCCATATAAGCAAAACATTCTTTTTTTGAATACGAGTATAGAGCAGTGACACGACGTAGTATTATTGTGTATAACTCTATGGTAGAGCCTTAATGGGTTAGCTGCAAGGGGCACTGCAGAGAGAAACAGAAGGGCGTCATACTGAAGCCGATGCTGTGAAGAGTGATTTCTTAGACCTAAAACGCGCGATTTTTGTTGTTGGAGAAAACAACGTTATTTTAAGCCTAAGAAATCTGCTCTTCCGTTGTTTTTCCCTCCATTTTTATGTGGTGCACCTTGTAGTTATGCCCTCCAAAACCCATACTGGTGCCAATATGGCGGCAAATGCCTGCTCTATAGTATTTGTAAATTCAGTTGAAATTTGGCACATGAGTTCTATGCTTTATTTTGTGAGATTGAAGTTTGAAAATCAATAAACCCGTATTAACTCAAACGTGGAACTAATTCTTCAGTAGAAAACTCGACTCTATACCATTCTGTGATTTCGATCAATTCGACTTAAAATATATCCCCTTGCTTCTGCCTAACCCCAAAAACAGAACTATGTTCATTTTCTCCTTGTGTTAAGCTTTGTAAATTTTATGAATTGCTTGGACGCTGCACTGCGGAACCCCACTGCCCGCCCGCCGAGTTGCAGTTTCAGTAAAACCCGCCTGTGTCCACGTAAAAATCAAATTTGCACCCTGAGCTATTGCTTGCGTGTTTGTCCGGCTGTGGTCACTGTTTCAGTTCCAATGCCCACACGTGCTGAGGCCAACCTGTTCGACCTTTGCCCTTTTTGTCTGTCATGGTACCGTTGCCACCCAACATGTTCGTCTGAAACAGAAAAAAAAAAAACGGAATTGTAGGGAATTTTCATTATTTCCTTATTTTAATCACAATAATTTAGGCGCATCATGTTTTAAAACTGATAAAGCCGAGCAATGAGAAATATTGTAAGAGGGGTCGTCCACAGATGACGTTATGAAAGCGCGGGTTGGGGGAGATATGCTGAATACGACAGGTTCAGAAAAAGGGGAGAGTTCAAAAAATCATGTGGCGTCACAAATTGTGGGACCCATCCCACAATTTAATTGTGAAACTACAGATGCAGTAGTCACAGATGTATTGACAACGTAACATTTCTGTTAAAAATACGGATGCAGTATTCACAAAAAAAAAGTTGTTTTCAGAGAAGTACTACAAAGTAAAATGCTGTTAATATATTTCTGTCAGCGCACTTAAGAGAATTTTTGGGGAGAGGGAAAGACACTTGCACTGGTCCCGTTTTTGCAAAGTTACGTGGGCAGTGGAGCCCGTCTTCGGGAGTTTGGGACCCGAACTTGTCTCGGGCTTTCCACTAGTAAACAATAAATCGCAAGGCGATGGGTTTCGAAGCCGACACTCAGTATCAATGGAAGGTTCTAGTTCGAGTCACTGGTATTTTCGTTCTCACGCAGATTAGTGCAACTTGTAGGCTACTCTCACAATATCAGTAGCCTAACAACATACGAGTACGTTAAGCACAAAACTTCAAAAACACTGCAAAAACAAAATGTTTTAAATTAGACACAAAACGTTTTTAGACGATTTTAGCTCAACATCACCTGAAAGCGTGTTACAAATTGCTTCGTCTGAGAAGATACCTTTCAATGTTTGTAGTACATTTAATGTTGCAGACATGACTGTATCACGCGACTGGCTAGTCAGCTCCATTCAGACGGCCAAACAAAGCCGTTCTCGTTCGTCAATAGCCAACTCGCAGTGACGACAATGACGTCAGTGACCAACTCAGTCAGTAGCCTACCTTCCTAAGCACCGAACAGAACGAACCAAACACACCACTGTTGGTGACAGTTCAGCTCATTCCTTACTAAAGCCGTGTTGATGTGGCTTGCCTGCGTCAACCATCGTCACCAATGAATCTGTTTACGTGCCTAGCGCACGCTCAAAAGCTCCACCACTGGCAATCACCCGCAACCACCAACCCGAGATGGTTCGCAATTTTGCATTGCTCGTGCCTGGTTACTTCCATTATCGTAGCCTGGTCCAATCAACTAGTCACGTTAAAGGTATGACGTAACGAGTGCTCTGTTGAGCTTGTTGAATTAGCTGAGCTGTGATTGCAATTCCGGAAGGTACTAAACGGCTGACGCACCGTTACTGCGCACGCGCGACGTTAAGGTTGAAGCCAAACTGTCTCTAACAGTGGTGCGTTCTCTTCGCTCTGTTCGGTCGTTTAGGAAGGTACTGATAGATAACCTGTGACATCTAGTTAACATTCTGAACTATATGATCAAACGCTGGACACCACGCACCTCAGCTCTCTGTGCAACCACTCTTAGCCAAGTACAAGAAAGACGCCAAAATGATCGTAGAATTCAGGGTTTATTCCAGGGCCATATGGTCTGTCCTTATGAAGACGTCGATCAGTGGTTCACGGATGCTCTAGGTTAGGCTATGGCAGAGTGGCATAATTCGAAGAAAGTCGTTGCTGGTGAGGGACCGGCTCCCCGAGTTCAGCTCAAGTGGGCTGCAGGTTCCATTTACAACCTGAGCTGCAGCCAGCTCCCACCACAGGTGATGCTAAGTACTTCCTGTAGTATATCCTGGTATCCCATAAGCCTCCTCTGCTAACACCTACCCCTGGCGGCAAGCATGGCCTGATCAACCTTGACCACTGACCTCCAAAGGCGGGCATGTATTGGCCCACCAGGAAATTGTTTCCCGGTGGGCCCCTTCGGTCAGAGCTACCCCGCAATTCCATCCCTACCCCCTCCCCTCTCCACAAAAAAACACTTTATTTAATGCTACGACCATTACTAGTAATGGCTTGGTAAAATTTGACAATGATCTCATCATAAATGAATTTGCAGCGTGTCTGGATCTCAACTCATAAAGGCACTTCTTATTTAAGGTTCATAAAAGGTTCGAAAAGTAGTTTCCAACTGAAAACAAATTTGTTTGTTGCCATTATTGTGCGCGAATTATTTTTTGGTTGGTCTACGGAATGCATCACAATTTTTTTCGCTAACACATGACACAAATTTCATGTAGGATTCGGGTCGGTGGGAGAGAATGGGTGAATGAAGTAATAAGGCTCAACGGTAAGAGGCCCCCCCTGAGTGGTATCCGGTAGAAATTTAAATCCCACTCCGTGCCTGTCCAAAGGCAAGTGCATAGCATGACTGAAATACATTAGCAACAATAAAGGTGACACCGGGTTACACATAGCATCAGAGAAGCGAGACCCACTGGTGCTCTGGCTTAGGGTACAAGACTAAAGATGGAAGGCGATGGAAACTGTCGTTGCATCTGCTGTGGTGCGTGGCGTCCAGTGTTTGGCCATAGATATCACATTTACCTCTTCCAAGCCTAAGTGGAGCCTTGGCGGTAGTTGCAGCTACCCGTCATGCTGCTTCGCGCGCAAAGCATTAGTAGAGGCAGTAGTGCCCATAGCTACTGCCAAGGAACCGCATAGACTTGGAAAAGGTTAGGTGCTGCATCAGGTTAGCTTTCAATCTAGTTCTTGAATAAATCAGGAGCTTTGCTTTGCCCTTCCATTCGCATGCAATAAATTACAACAAAATTAAACCTTTGCCTAGGTTCGACCCAGCATCAAAGCACTTTAGATCTATAAATCAACGGCTTTGCCGACTGATCGATCATCACGTGAAAATCAGTCTTTTTTAAATTCTTTATAATATGCTCGCATTTTGTCGCAGTGTGATGGATCACGGCAGCCATGCAACTTAGCGAATAATCGTGTACTAATTCGTCCAATCAAAACTGACTGCCCGTGATAAGACATCACTGAAGCTACTTTGGTCTTATCACTGCCAGTCGATGTTCATTGGCTAAATTTAACATTAAATCAGTAAAGTGATAATATCCTGTAGCTTTTATTGTTTGATGCACAGCTGTACTAGAAAACAAGGCCAACGCTATTTGAAGTTGACACCTCTCTTCCTGGCGTAACGTTCCAAACGTTACAACTTGCAACGTCGCCATCGTTACGAAACGTTTGCTGCATTCATGATTCATTAAAAAAAAAAATACGTGTTTTCCCAGCATAAACAATCCTGAAGGTGTTTCTTTCAGCTTTGCCCTTTTTTAGGCCTAACAACTGATCACATAACCTGGCCTTGTCGGTATGGGTTAGCGGTTGGACTTCGGCCTTCACTTTCAGAGGTCGTGGGTTCAATTCACCGCTATTAAATTCAAGGCAGTCTGACATTTAAGTCCAAAACGCAACGTACATAGGCTTGCACCCGTATTGATTTACATAACCAAGCAACAAATTCGAAGCGACGATTTGCTAGAAAAAAATTATCAACAAATCGTCGTAAAGGGCAATTACATCCATTTTGGCATGCATGCTTTACTTTTGGATCACTTACACAATAACTAAACACAAGAACTGCGGTAAGAATACATTACGGACGTCCGATACAACAATTTAATTATTGCATCACCAAAACACGATACGGAAACCGCCGTATCGTGTTTTGGTGCCGACAGATGTCACTCTTCGATTTCGACTCGCAGCCGATTGAAATAGCTCTATTGGCTGTGAGAGTCCACTACAATTGTCGGCCAGCTAAGGCCGTCAGACGCTCGAGCTTTCATAGTCAATACAGATATCTCAATCGGCTGCGAGTCGAAATCTAAGAGTGACATCAGACGGCATTAATTTCTGCGCATTCCAGCAAAACAATGGCGGTCTCCATCTCGTGTTTTGGTAATGCAATAATTAAATTGTTGTATCGGACGTACGTAACGTATTCTTACCGCAATTCTTGTGTTTAGTTATTGTGTAAATGATCCAAAAGTAAAGCATGCATGTCAAAATGGATGTAATTGCCCTGTAATAATTATAATTAATTATTATTAATTGATAATAATTCACAGATTATCAATTAATGAATTATAAATTGTTATTATTATTGATTATCATTAATTATTAATTCTCCGTAATTATAAGTGCAGAATAATGAAAAATGGACGAGATTCCCTAACTAAATACCCCGAGCTATTAGAAATTATGAAATTCGACCCATTAAACTCACTCGAGCTATTTATTAGCAGATAATTTCCCACATGCTTCGCACTCGTTAAATTAATTTCTACATAAATATCACTCGTGAGTGTATAGGAAAACACTTGGGATGAAAAAAAAATTGTCGATCATTTTCTTATGCTTGTGATATTACGTATGATAATTACTATAGCTGCATTGTAGGGAAATTTGTCACTAACAAAAAGAATGAGCAGTCCAGTCGGTCACACCTTCGCGTGGATGAAGGCAAAAACGGGAGAAACGTAACATGTTTACGAAAAGCAGTCCAGATTTAAGACAACGCTGCTCATAAACCTCCACACAAACTGAAAAAGTTTACGAGAATTAGGCAGTGCCGGAGCAAGAGAGGGGCGAAGGGGGCGGCCGCCCCAGGCACCGAAAGGAAAAAGGGCGCAGAAAATGCTGCTACCCCTCCAACAACAAAAAATTGAAACACAAGTTGAACTTTAAATGGTATTTTGGCAAAGCCTAGAAATACAATTAGTCTTGAAAAATTAATTTGTTAATTGCAGCAGTAGTTTATGATAAAGGTACCCTTTGAGTGGCAAGAAAACTAACAAGAACATGAAATTGGCAACAAATACTTAATTTGGGGCCCGGTATTTGGGTGATGTTCACAAAAAAATGTTAAAGCACTAAAAAAAGTGGGAGCCGCTAAAATTGTGGACTTCAAATTGTGCCATCCAAATTCATGTTCTTGTTAGAGGACTATCATAAACTAAATACGATTGTAATCCTTCAAATGTAGATAAATATGTTTGTCTCAAGCCTACCTCTTCACGTCAGATTCGAGCTTTCAGCGTGTTGGTGTAATCTCTGTGGCACCGTGAAGGGTTCATTTTTGGCTAGATTTGGGAAGAGGCATGAGGGACGGGGAAGGGGAGGTTGCAATATCCTGTGTAATAGCGATAAAGCGGGAGGTCACTGAGCTGCTCAAGGCGCTCAAACGCCTTGTTCCGGTACTGGTATTAGGTACAGTAAATGTCAGGTTAGGTTTCTTTTAATTTAACGGATTATTTTTAACTTCATGTTTTGAATTTAAAACAAAATACTGAGCCACCCTAAATAAAAACTATTTTATTTATTTATATTTTCTGTGCACCTTCGTCTCGCACCAGCTAGCGGAGTTACGCAAAATTCCCACGTTTAAATTTCCCGTTTACAAATTAAGTTATTTTCCACTCCAATTCCTAGGACGCAGAACGCCAATTACAAATCATGTCTAGCCGATTAGCCCAAGGGCATTTGGAGACGTATTTACAAACACCATAACTACATAGTAAGATTTAACATCACGCCACGGTACGTCTCTCGTATGTTGCGTATACAAGGAAAGACTCGCCGCTTACTCACTGATTTCTAAGAAACATACTAGACTGATAGACAGGTCGCATTTCCGCTATCGAACTCACCACCACGCGGGAGGTATTGCCGCCTTTTTTGAAGGCGTCGACCAAGATGGCGCCTGAGTCATAAACACTCCGACAATGTTGAAAGATGTTTCCTTTCGTAACACGCCCTTGCCTGACAACCCCTGGGGTCGAACCCTCGGGGAAGGTCGCAAAAAATAAGAAGAGGGGCAGAAAAAATTCTCGAGTCAATTAACTTCCGTGGAGAAAAAAAATGTCGGCCAAAGCCTACACGCTAAACTGAGAATAACATGCGTGCACGCACAATTAGCCGATCACGTGTCCATGCGCCTGAGCGTTTAGTTATCGTTTTAATTGGGCAATACACAATGTATCACAAGTAGCGATTCGAGAATGAACTATTTTGACTTGGATGGCCAGCAGCGTTGACATATACATGAAATAAATAAATACTAGCTCTATACCCCCGCTGTAACATACGCCGGTGCGGAATCGAAAATATTCACTGGGCAGCGTGAATTGAAAACGACAGCCGACCGCCCTACCTTTTCCCAAGCACCCCCGGGACCCCCCCCCCCCGGCCGACACACATCCGCCATTGTGTGGTAAGATTTCACCTCCCCCACGGCCTCACCTGGTACTTCCTGTCCGCTGCAACCCGCTGCCCCATCCCCGCATTGCCCGAATTGTGTGGTCAGATTTCCCACTGCAGCCTCTATGGGCCCCATGTCCCCTCCCCAAATCCCCCCCCCCCCATATTATATTATGTGGTTTGAAAACTGCCCCCCAAACCCACATTTTTACTCTTCCTACATTGGAACCCCTGGTGTGTGGTCCTAGTGTGTTCAATGGAGGGCGCGATTGCCTGTTTCTCAGTTTTGATACCAAGCGTGATAAGCCCGCAACAACGATCGTGCATGCAGTGATTGTTACTCAACCAACTTTGAAACTATTCAACTCGTATTATTGAAGCTATACTTCGTTTTTTACTGATTATTACAGGGCACATCCGTTTACATTGTCGGCCGCTTGCCTTAGTGTATGATGAGTTTGCTGTGTGAATGTCATCCCAACTAAGCTTATATGATGATTATCGTAGTAAACATCCCCCTCCCTCCACAACTCCCGTCTACTTGAATTTAGAGAGAGATACATACATTTATTACACTTTAAAGTATTTCATGAGATACAGTGGCAACGAAATTACAAGAGTGGAAATCTGTGTCGCAGAGTCAACTCGTGTGAAACACAGAACCACCAAAGAAAATAATTAAGTTGTCAAAAGGTAGCAAAAATTTAACATGAAGTAAAAGAAATATACGTCAAATGAAAAACACAAAAAAAAGTAAGACCTATGTTCAATAGATACTAAATAGAACCAAGAAAGATACTAAACATTAACAATACACCAAATT
>JAHWFP010103270.1:1624-16820 GCA_023313725.1 Lithobius niger | reverse complement strand
ATCAATGTTTGCATATCAATATTTACGCATGAATGATGTGAATGATGCACGAGTGATGCGTTGGACTTGTACACAGACGAAGTGGGAAGTATAATTCTAGCCAGGAACCAGTAACTCCGAACATCAAACGGACAGTAGCAAGATGTTTGCGAGATGAAACCTGGTCCACAGAGGAAATCCTAGACACATGAACAGTGCTGGAAGCTGGATAGATGACACGAAAACAAAAGCGGGCCGCAAGTGTGACAGCATACAGGCGCATGGATCGTCGTGTAAAGTCCGCAAGGGGTATAGTGATGACTTGGTCACCAGGTCTACCCTCAATAGGGTTGTGAGCTGGAGGAATCATGGACATCAGTCAAACATGAACCCGTCCGTAGATAAGAAAACATGTCTTTGAAGAAGGTGAACAGAAGGCGATTTGTAGGACTGGAAGGAGGACCGATGTTTTCGGGGAAGAATACTGGCTTGTGCCAGGAACCAGGAAGCCTCGAGAAGATTGCTGGTGAACCTGTTTGCCGTAGCTAGCTGGATGGTTACGTGGGCGAACGGTCACTCTTACAGTGGTGTACGAGAGTGAAAAGATGTTAGAGCAGAGGTGCTAGCAAAAGATAAGTGTTGATCATCATGGGACTAGAGACCATGTCTGGTTGCCCGGTCGTCCGGTTACCCTTGGGAACAGTGATTCTAGCTTTGAGGGTGATCCAAAGCTTGAGGGAGGCCGACCGGTCTAAAAGGCAGAATCAGGTGGAATCGGTGGTGCTGGTGGCACTGTCGAGTAAGGAGCCACCAGTAAGATGTCCGGATGCCGGGGGGAAATGAGGATGGAGCCCAAGGAGGCTGGCGGCTATGTGAAAGCATAGTCTGGTACGAAGCGGCTAACTGGAGGTCGATGAAGTTCGAGAACAAGAGAAAAGGTCTAGTGGGCCGTGTAGGAGATCTGCCGAGCTGTGACTGAAAAAGCTTCAAACGGGTGTATTGTTCCTTAGCGGTGAGCAGTCCTTGTTGAAGACGGACGTTGTTGACTGCATCGGAGCGGAGAAGCGGTAATTGATTCGTAAATGGGACTGACCGGCGTAGAGGGAGACCGTCGGTTACGTCCCATGAAGGGGACAGTGGACCCCTGGTTGCGAGGAACAGGGGAAAAGTCGTCGAATTTGTAGAGTAAAACCGGTAATGGTGGCGCAGCAAGCGAGGGGTCGGACCAAGAAGTAAGCCTATCTTCCGGTACCTAGGCATGCTTTCGTGCAGAGTATAACGGTGATCGGTGAAGGCGGAGTAGAACAGCACATCCGACGAAGTCGGTGGGTAGAGCAGACTGGTGGGCTCATCTGATGAGTGTCACAGCGGATGAGTACTGGTCCATCACTTCTTATGACGTTAGTAGTCTTGGATTTTCGGCAACAGGGAGGGTCCTAGCAGGAGCTGCTATGACTGTCCCCCCTCCCCATTTCAAACCAAGAGGTTCGAACCACCGCTAAGGACAGAAAAAGAGGGGCTGTGGTCCTTGAAAACAAAAAAGGGGGGTGAAGGACTTCTGCAACGTCCAGAAGAAAACGAGCGAACTCGTGAAAGAAGCACCGTCCAGCTAACAGTAGCAGTTCTAGTGTGGCACAATACGATACTGCGGTTCCCTCTGGGGCCCGCAGCAGGCTGATGGACCCAAAGGATTGTGGATGAAGGATCGAGGGGATCGTGGACCGTCTAGAAAAACGTTGTGGCATGGACCGAATAGATTATCCTGGACAAAATGCTAAACTCTAGTGACAAGGAGCAGGAGCTACTGATGAGAGAAAATGTCCCTGTCATGTTGCTGCGGTCCTCTTGGATGGCCTCAGCAAACCCATGGATCAAGGGGACCGTGGACCGAGGCTGAAGGAACAGTGATTCGTGTACAATGGAGGTTCTGCCGAAAGAAGGATGCGGCAGGTGGTAGAGTTGCAGCAGGCAGCAGAGTAATTGGCATGTTGCTGAATGATCGTGAAGAACGGTAACAGGGGACAGGAGACTAGAGTCATATGGGTAAATGTGTAGACCGGCTGATCAGCCGAAGGGGACCGTAGACATGGACTGCAGTCCCGGGGAAAGGAAAAGTAACTGCAGAGCAACACACAGCACGTCCGACGTGGTCGAGACCTCCAGAAGGACTGACCAAATGACGGTTGATGATTCGGCCCATATGTTAAGGATTCTGCGCAGAGTCGATGCGCAGAAGGCGGTGGCACTGGCAAAGATCGAAAGGTGGACTGGTTCGTTCTTGATTCTCGGTTACCCGGTCGCATAAAAATAGTGGGACAGTGGGTGATGGAAAGCAAAAAAAAATGAAGGAGGCTGCGCAGAAGGCGGCGATGCTGGCAGAGATCCAAAGGTGGATTGGTTCGGTCGTGGTTCTTCGTCACCCGGTCGCATGAAAAGAGTTGGACCGTGGTTGACGGGACAGCTGAAAAGAAATAAAGAGGGCTGCGCAGACGCAATGCGCAGAAGGCAGCTATGCTGGCTAAGATCCAAAGGTGGACCAGTTCGTTCTTAATCTTTGGTTCCTGGTTGCACGATTCTTCTTTATAAAAGACGGGCAGTGGACCGTGACTCACCAGGGAAGGCCTGGCCCCGGGCGCCAGTACCTGGTCCATGAATCTCGGTCACCTAGACTCACAAAGTACAGTCGTAACGGCAAGCAGACGCGGGGACGCACAGACGCTTGGGCTAAAATGCAGAGTACAGAAACGTTGTATAGACGAAACCCCATCCCTTCATGGGACCGGTAATAGTGGGACCGCAGCTGACAGAACAGCAACCGAAGCGAAGAACCGGTAGGCAGGCGCTCGGTTACTCGGTTGACCAGGCGCCATACTGCTCATGTGGCAGGACAAGTGCAAATCGGTGTTGAAAATCCGAGTGGCGTGAAGGCAAAAAGGCACCAACATTGTCAGTCACCAGACTGGAAACAGCAGCACCTTGAATAAGGAATGCAGATATAAAATGCAGTCCCCCACTTAGCTGTAGGCCGAGCACTGGGGTCTGGAATAGCAAGGCAGCGCTGCTTGCGTAATCCGAGGAGGACAATGGGCCTCGGCCTCGGCGACCGGAGCCCGACGGGTAACCGAATGGGAACCATGAACCGACGTAGACGGTACAACAAGGCTGTGTAAGCCAAAGGGCAAAGAAGATACTTGCCGAATTTCCAAAAAGGCCGGTTCCCAGTAGGAACCGTGGAGAGGGAGAACCCTACGGTCGCATGGGCCGAAGGGAGCGTTGAAGCCATGATGAGACAGCCAAATGAACAGGAGATCCACGCCAACGGGAGCCAAGAGACCGAAGACAGTGGGAGAGCCAAAGCAGGACAACTGCATGCCATGAAGCCCTAGGAAGAAAGATGGCTAAATGCGTTGGCCGAACGCTTATATACACTGGCTGATGCTGGCGCATGCGAAATGGAAACGAGCTGCGAGCACGGCAGGAAAGCTAGCCTTTCATCGCTAGGAATTGAGCAAAGCAAAGGAAGGGAACTGCTAAATAAATAACAAACAGGTAATGCTTATTTCATGGCATAAAAACTTAAATTTGCCAGCCCCCAGGAATAATTAAACGCAAACCAAGCAGTTCTACAGGAAAAATACGAAGTTTCGAAAATAATCATTTTTCGTCTTCAGGTTTAAAAAAAAATTAAAACATGGCGAATGCCACTAAGTCATCCTATAATTAAAAAGCACACTACAGTAATTTAAATAGCCAAAAACCACTATTACTCTTCTCAAAAGAGGCAGAAAACGTTGCCTTTTTTATTACTGTAGTGTGCTTTTTAATTATAGGATGACTTGGTGGCCTTCGCCATGTTTTAATTTTTTTTTAACCTGTAGACGAAAAATGATTATTTTCGAAACATCGTTTGCATTTTTCCTGTAGCATTGCTTGGTTTGCTTTTAATTATCCATTTACGTGCTTTTATTCTGCATTAGCCCCCAGAAAGGAAGGCTGAAATTTGTTTCTTTTGCCTACAAAAATGTACATTACATGTGAGTTTTTGCATTATGTTCTCGTAATGCTGTGTTACATCCTAGAGATTTTAAGTTGTTTGGATCCAGCCAGCTTGCGCACCCCTCCTGTTAAAAGAGCTTGCTACGACAGCTCAGCATTTTTTGTTCCCTATCGATTTGTTCAGAAGGTGACTCGAGAGGGGAGGTAGGGTGAAATGAGTTAATGTATATTTTCTTAGGCAAAAGAAACAAATTTCAGCAGACGTCGGTCAATTTAAGTTTCTTGTTGCCGCTGGAACATACACATTACCTGTAAATGTTTGCATTCACATTTGGTCAAATTGGTGGTGGGCACTTTCTTGGCAGGTACCCTAGGGTTCCAAAGCTGGCATCCCCTGGAGTCACTAACTCCCTGAAAGTTACATGAAGGAGATTAAGTTGATTTTAATAAAATTTGTTGAGAAAAGTTTCGAGTAAATTTTGAATGTATTTTGGTTATTATTTTTGAAAAGAAAAACACCTTCAGTTGAGAGGCGAAGAGAGGGTTCATCAAGAGTTAGGGAAAGGACGAAACCAAGGTTAGCGTCTCTTTATGATGTGGATCCCGGACTGGTCTTTGTAAGTTGAGGTGAGTTTAATATTCTTCCTACATCTTCGTTGTTGATGTTGTCCAACTTGTTGAGTACTTGGTGTTGTCGCCCTTGGGGACTAACATGATTTCGTAATGATTGGGGTAAACATCCGTGTTGATTGTTCATTTTTGACGTGATGCTTGATGATTGTTGATTGAACATTAATAACGAGTTGATTGTAGATTTTTTTTTCGTTATCCAAATTTCATGTTGATCATTATTAGCCTTCAGCTGCACGAGAAGTGATGGTTTTGTAGAGGTTGGGGCTTACTGATGTGTCGAGGAGAAAAGACCCTGCTCTTTTCTAGTTCTTAAAAGAACAGCAGGTTTAATGTGTACTTCTTTCCACTTTTTTCTTTTTGGTGAAGAGCCTAGGATGTTATCGGTGAAGTTGTCAAGGTGAACTCAGCTGATGTTTGAAGTCCGTGTTCCTATTTTGAATGGTTTTGGGAAGATTTTGTTGCTGGGATCGAGCCAATGTGTTGTTGGTTCCAGATGAAAATTGCTGAAAGATGAGTTTTAGTGAAAAGGTTCTTTTCTTCTATCTTTAAGGATGTTCTGCATTTGGAAACAGGTTTCATTGGTGGGATCAATCCAATGTGGTGGTGATCCCAGTAAAGAAGTTGCTTGAATTCAAGTGCCTGCATTACCATGGTTTCTCAAGGGTTTTTCTAAAATCTATTTTCGACACAGCGGTGAGAACCTTGGATGGTGGAATGGTATTGAAATTTCATGGGCTTGCGGAGCTGTCGCCATAAAGTTGAGAAAACCCAAGTCGCAACTAGGAACGCATTTTGGGGGGGGGGGGGGCCTTGTCAAGTTCCAACGGTTCGTCTTAAGGCGAATACTGCTGGAGCGCCAAGGATACACGAGCAGTCTGGTTGAATGGCCAAAGGAGATGGTTGTAGATGCGTAGGCCAAAGACAAACTCAGTTGACAGGATGGCTTGGGGAGAAGGCAATGGGGGACTTCCACTGTTTGAGGACATCCGAAAGAGGATTGGTGGAAGGGTCCTCTTTTTTTTTTAAACTTTCCTCGAAGTCGCGTGACAAGTGACTTATCATTCATTGAAGGTGATCAACGGAAGGTCGTGATGAGTGAACGAAAGGGACGGGTTGAGACACGTCTTTTGATGAGAGGTTGGGGAGGTGTCAAGGTTGTAGGCCTATTCATCGCTTGAGCCTGGCAATGGGTGACGGTAAGTCAATGGCCAGGAAGGCAGTGTGGAAAGCCACCAAAAGAGAGAGTACTGGGCTTAAAGCCGGAGAAAGAAAAAGAGTGTACTGGGCGGAAAGCCGGCGAAAGAGAGCACTGGGCAGAAGTTTTCACTGGAGAGGACCAGTGTTCCTTAGCGGGGACGCCGGGGTGGATGAGATTACTTACACCTGTTGCGACTGTGACCCCATGTGTGGCGTGGAACTGCCGAGTCGAAAGAGTGGTAGATGCCGGAGGTCTGGATTTTCACAGCATACGATGGAAATTGCGCGTGGCGCGATCCATTAGTTGATTGGTAAGGTTTCCTGGAGTTGCTGATTGGCTCCAAGGGATGCCAGGGAGAGTGAGATGAAAAGTCGCGCGGCGAGTTGAGTGCAAAGTTGTGCTCTCTCTTGGGAGTGATGCTTTAGCTTGTGCTGGAGCATGGCATACGCTTCTACACAGCGTGAAGACTGTTCCTGGGGCGATGCCGAGCTCAGTCCGGGTTGGACTGCAGAAGTAGGAGACGTGTTGACCATATTGCTTGCGGGGTCAACATGTTAGAAACGGTCGACAGGCAGGCTGAATGGCGTGAAAGAAGCTTGTCCAAGCTGGTAGCGGAGCCTTGCGGTACTACAGGTGCTGGAAGGGTACGCGGCTTGGCTTGGTCGAAGGTCCTCGTGGTCCAGGGGATGAGAGGGGACGACGACGTCGGATGACTAGCAGAGGGACTGGCGGGTGACGAGGTGGTCTTCCGGATCGAGACATCTTTTAGAGCGCCTTGGTGCTTGCTTTGATGCTGCTTGTGTCTTTCGGTCGGTAGGAAGTTCCAGACGAAAGAAACTGAGCGCACTGTGGCTTATTCGGAAAAGTGCCAGATTCCATGGCTATTCTTGACTTTGTTGGGTGTTCGTTGGATGATTAATCTTTGCACAAAACCAAGGTGAGTCTTGACCCTTGTGGATGGTGGAGACAAACTTGGACGGCGCAACTGATCGTTGCGAAAGAAGAATGTCATTCCCAAGGTATGGTTGGAGAGGAAGGATCAGAGCTTCGGAGATACCTCACGGGATGTCGCCAGTCGGGGCTTGCGGAGCAGCGGTAAGCTTAACGTGGTTGATTGCTGGGTGAAGATTTGACTTCTTGCCGTTTTAAAATTTTTTTATGCACCGTGGACCTTCTCAGGGAGACAACAAGGAGAACTATGGTGGCTCGATGGTGAAGTCGTGCTCAAGTGCACCGCTACTTTCAAGTTGAGCAGGTTTTCGTTGCTGTGCTGTTAGCTTTCTTGATGGATGGAAGGCTTTTACGGTGCAAAAAATAAATCCAAAACAGCTTCCTTGGCATGTCGGAGCCGAGATTCAATGCGGCCCTGATGATCGTCAGGATGATAGAGATTTCTTGCTTGTGTTGGATTACCACCCTTAATTCTTCGTGACAGGGAGAACGGAGGAATAACAAGATGCACTACACTGCATTAGTAATTCGACGTGTTGTATGGCAGAATAAAGAAAAATGTGTAATTGGTGTATGCAGTTGTAACGGCAGACATACCAACAGGACACTACTAAAAAATCTGAATGCGTGGTGTACTGAAGAATATCTACTATATTGCACATTATATTAAAAAAAAATTGTCTCTTAACTTTTGCTACTACGATACGGCAAATGAGCCAGAATCTTGTGTGCGACGATGCAATCACTGACCAGACAAGTTTTCATCGGACGCTGATATTGGTTTTCTTACAAAAAAAAAAAAAAAAACTGAAAGCTTCGTTGTTTTACAGTTTCCCGTTTCCTTTCTTCTTGTTCATCCGACTTTTACATTTTTTAAATCTTCTAACATCATATTTTCAGTAAATTCAGCAGGTAATTTGGGGGGGGGGGAGTAGGAGAAGTCAAATTGCACTGAGGGTACGTGAGGTTGACTACTTTAAATTTATTTACACGTTTTAGGTGTATTAACAAAAGTTAAAATATTCACACGAAAATTGTGACAAATTCGACATTGAATATAACACTGCAATTTCATGAGGCCTATTTTTGTTAGGTTACTCAATACAAAGTACTTGTTTTACTAGCATTTTGTAATTATCTTTCTTATTATTATTTGTAATTTTAAATCTGTTGGTAAAACTAATATCGAACCAATAAAACTTGCGCGAGTCGTCCTGTTACGGATTTAAAAAAAAAATCGGAGAATTCAAGGCCAGGAGGAATTTTCCGCCCGATCCCTCCCTGGCCAGTCCGCCACTGTAAAAGTAGGACATCATTCACTTTGTTCACTCTTTCAATAAGAAACAACACCACACATAAGCGTAATAAAATACTGTTATATATTGCACCCGGAAAGCAGCGAGGCGAAAGTGACGACTCACTTTCTATTGTACTTCGCGATAAGAGACGAGCCATCTCGATGTCCATGCTTAGTTTCTAACCGACCGCAATTTGAAGAGCTGACTTGCCGAATTGCGCAGTTACACGCCGCAATTTTTCGTATGAGCGCACACCTTTACGATGACATTTCGCTGACGTTATTCACAGATCGTATACTATCGGGCGACGGTTTTTCGCTTAAGGACCTGTTTAGAGGTTATCATACTTCAAATGGCGTATGTATATTCTGTTGAGCATAATACCTTTTGTACTTGCGCACTGCAAGTGTCCCACCAACATACTTGAATTTCGCCGGATCAGAATTGAACAAATGTGCCTGGCTTTTGAGGAGATGTCGCTGACGTAAAGCGGGTACCCCCGTTTTTTGGCCACAACCGTATTAATTCGACGTGCGACACGTCGAATTAAAAATGGCTGTGACAGTGATTTGAAGGTAGGGGCCATGAGCTTCGAGGGCCAGTTACTTGATGATTGCTTAATGTGGATGGACGAAAGAGAGATTCGTGGTGGCTACGGAAATGGGACGAGCCGCCTGGGGCTCTTGCCTGTCTGTCTTGTCGTTTTGTGATATTTCAAGAGAAATGCATTGTCTTTAGTTAGTCGGCAAGGGAAGGGCCTGGGCAGCATGAACGTCCGCTTGGATGTGTTGACTTGCTTTCAGCTTTCCTCAAGATAAGATGTAAAGGCGATCTAGGTCGAAGTGATGAAAAAGACAGTCGTTGAAAAGAATTGAACGTGGGTTAACCCTCGGAAATGACAGGGAGGGTGCCACGATGACTTGACCATTCCAAATGGTGCCATGGTCGAGATGAGTGAGACGGCCAGGGCCCGTTCGGCTCCTGAACACAGGCGGGTGATTGAGCCTGCCACGACGAAAGAAGACAGATTAGCTGGTCGCGTTGGTGGTGGATGGCAGTGTCTTTTGTGGTGAAGTCGGTGAAAGGGCAGCCATCGCCACGGTAAAAGTAGATTGTTTGGCCGGTCGCATCAATCGTGGACAGCAGTGTCTTTCGTGGTGGAGTCGGCGAAAGGAACAGTTGTCGTGAGGAAATGGGTGGGGGATCAACCCTGGGGAATGACAAGGAGGGAGCCACGATATCTCGAACATCTACCATGTTTTATGCTCTGCTTCTTCTTTGAACATGTTGCATGTTGTGCTGGCTTTCTGCCATGTAGGTGTGAGGGTGGGGAATCCTGCAGGCCCAAACAACAACCGAGGTTTTCGGAAGGTTGTGAGGCAGCCACATGAGTAGAGGCTGCATGAAGTTCTTGCTTCTGTCCCATGACTTGTGGGTGAGAAGGATTGTTTGCTGTGCATTTTACTCCTATTCCATTTCTTTTTTGCTCGCTTCTAGCCAACTTGCATGGGGCGAGGGGGAAAATCCTCGTTGGCGTGAAAGATAAAAAGTGGTTGCAATGCTGTCGGTGACGATCCTCTTGGTCGGAGGTAGAACGAAACTTAGAAAATTCAAGATTTGTCAGAAAAAGGTCTTTACACATAAACTGAGTTAAAGAGAATGCACACTGCACAAGTTAAGATTTTGCTTTTGAACAGAATGATTTCCCTTTCATAGCTTTTGCAGTGTTGATGTACACGGGCCAGTGATTTCAGTTTGTCACCGAGTGTAGTCCACAAATTTATCTTCTAAACTTGGTTCAAGTGCTAGGTTCAAACTGTGCAAAGCATTTAGAAATTGAAGAGGTCCATTGTTAATATATTTCACTGCATTGGTACCTGAAGCTTTCACGGCAAAGCATCTTATTTGGCATATTGACTTTTTTTCACGTGCTTAGAGCAGTCTTATATAGTCTAAGGTAATTCATCAATCCACGAAGACGAAAACGAAAATGAACCCATTTGATGCTTAAGGTAAGGTTTAACTGATGTTAAGTTAAAACAGCAACGGAACAGAAAAAAACTTTCCTGTTAAGTTTCAGGTACTGCAGTGTTGCTGTACTGTTTAGTCCATGAGAAACCTTACTGTTGTATTCAAATGTTTTTACCATTTTTACTTGTGCACACAATAGGTCAGCTAATGATTGGAGCATTCTACTTGGCTAAACGACATCGCTGGAAACTGGTAAAAAAAACTAATGGCCTTAGTACAGTCCCACAGATAATTCTGCGTAATTCAGAGTTCGTGCAAGTGCTGGAAATGTCCTGGAAAATAATGGTGAAATTCCAGGAGAGCGCTTGAAAATCTTGAAAAATACTGTACGTTATCATCAGTAGGGTGATGAACGGAGAGTAGACGACTTGACTGAAGAACACCCAAAAATGAACACTAGTGAGCCCAGAAAGTCGTGTTCCTTTGCGGTTTTGACTTCGAACCTGTTAAACCTTCGTTTTTGTTTCTAATTCGCGATACTTTGGCATACCAAGTTGGTCTTCTGTACTTTTGCAAACGCACAGAATTTCGCTGGCTCATTCAGTGCAAGTCCGGCTGTTGAAGCTGGTTTTTCTCAGGGGTGTGCGATACTAGGTTTTTCAATTTGATACCGACACTTTATTATTCCAAGTACTGATATTACGATACTTTCTTGATGCCGACACATTTTTCGATACCGATGCTTCGAGAACTGAAGGAACTTAATGGATGGTAACCAATGAATGAAGTGCTTAAACGAAAACTCGGAATATTCAAGTTCACAATTTCAGGATGATTAAAGTTAGGCCTAACATAGATCATTTTGCCGTTAACGATACTGTGTCGACACTAAAAAAATGTTTGATGCTTTTCGATACTACCGTAAATTCGATACCACTACCGATACCAAGAATGTTTCGGTATCAGCATCGAAGTTCGATAGTTCGTGCACTCCTGGTTTTTCTGCAGCTATCTTGATTTGGTGGCTCACCAGCATTGTAAGCAACTGTTTAATCTTCAGCCGTGTCTTTAGGCAGGCATTTGCCGATTTGAATGTACTGTTGCCCAATTACAATATACGATAAACCTGACTAAACCAATTATAGTGAGAGTCGATTCGTTTCCTCTTGCGAATACAGCGATTGGTATGGCTACTAATTGTCTAACACGTGTGCTACCCCTCCTACGAATACAATCCTAACACCCAAATGATTTCGTGGCCGCAGTTCCGCGACGCGTATGCAACCGTAAAACTAGTGGGTACTTGCATTTCTAGCTTTTTTGCCTCAATCCCCCCTTACATGTTTTGAACAACTGCGTCGGATGCCATGGCGGCGCGCACCTCTCTATTAAAAACGAGCCCACTACGATTCTTCAATCGGTTTCATTTTAAACTGTAAGTAAACAGTGAACACTAGTGAACTGAATCAACATTAAAAATATCCAGCATCGTTTGGCAGTTTTATGATACGCGTGGCCTCCAAACCGTTTAGTCTCGGCGTTTTGCACATTTCATTTATCCGACTGCAACATTGCCATATCGCATGACTGAGAGGATAAAATATCGAGATAGCACAGTAATTGCCCAAAAGTATTTTCATGAATTTGATTCTCCCTCCCTTCCCGTAACAACAAAAAAAACAAATGTCGTACAGTAGAAGTTGTTTTAAATATTTCTCCTTCCCCCACCCTTCAGTAAAAAGTACTATGCAGGAAAGTCATGAAAGATTGTCCAAACAAGCAGCCCAAGCCTACGTTGATTTCGCACATGCCGTCATTAGACTATAACTTTGTTATCCAGTTCGTACGTACGAGATCAGTGTCTACATCAGTGGTCTGTAGAATAAAATTGATCAAGTTGCCAGTCATTGGTCAGTTGGTGGCGACATCAGCCGCTGACGAAAGCTACATAGTTCCCAGTAATTGGTCGTGGATGGATGACGTCAGTCGGCTGAAGAAAAAATAATGAACCTCGTACGTTTGCTGCGAACAAAAATCTTTGATTATTTCTAGCGGGCGATTTCCCCAACGGATTCGATCCATTTCCGAACTAAGACCTAGAAAGTGCCATAGAATCAGTGCGCAAAATTGGATAGAAATTCGATAATTCGTTAAAACGTTATAGCGCGAACACAGACAGACAAACCGTTCGCATAAGAGTCTAATCACTCTACTAATAAAACTGATCGTTCAGAGCTCTCAACTCTGGATTGGCATGACCATTAGGAAAAGGGCACATTAGCGGAAGTGTCTCTGTAAAACAGGGTTGAAAAAAATCACGATTTTTTTGCAAAAAATCCAAATAATCGATTTTTTTTATTTAATCAAATTTTTTTCCAAAACTTGAGTAAACATTATTTAAAAGTTGTGGGACACCGCATACACAAAAATAAGTTAAAAATTATTTTAGTAGTACGCTGTGGTAGGTTACAATTGCATATTCAGAAAGCTTCAAGAGTAATTACAAGAACTTAGTAGTCGGCTGTTGTATCATACTCAAAGTAACTGCTACAATAAGTAACTGGCCTAAATGACAACTTACTAGGCTATAGTTTCATGCTCAATGTAGCTTCAATTATGGAAACTTGGTTGGCTTTCCTAGTCAAAATATCTTCAATTTTTCATGAATAATTGGGTTTTGTGATTTGCTAATTGCTATTAGTCACACCTTCTTGGTCAGACACTTTTGCTTAATTTCCTATTAACGTTTTTGATTCATAGATTTAAAAAAAAAACACTAAATTGGCAGCTTTGCCTAAGCCTAAACAATTTCGAAGTTTGCACTGCACCAGTACAAACTATGAAAATACCCTTTCCACATGTACAGTGGAGGCAGTTGCAGTGTGTAACTGTTCTGCTACATCGATCACCTCCTGGTCCACTTTGTCCTACTGTGAAGTCCACTATTCGAGGATGGTTTGGTTTTATATTTAATGAGCACTGGAACTATACTTGGATAATTTTCAAAGCGCATTTAATCGATCCCAGAGTCTTCCGTAAGTCTTTACCCAAAACAGATGGAGTCATAACCTTAGCCAAATAGTGAGCTAGTGTTAGAGCTTGCGGGAAACTTTTTTACTTATTTTACATATTTCTTGCAGTTTTCCATTAATTTCATATTTAATTTTGAAATGATTTAAATCGATGATTTTTAATTGATGATTTAACCCTCTGGGCCCTAGAAGCCGATATATCGGCTTTACATTATATACGTTTGAGTTAAGAAAAGAAAACCTTAGGGCCCAGAGGGTTAATCAATGATTAAATCATTGCCAACCCAACTGTAAAATGAGCTAAGAACCTACTTTCTACGACAAGTAGTTCTGAAGAGCGAACTGTATCGACGCGTCCAAGTAATTCCACCACCAAGCCAAAAATGAAAATCACATTCTAGCTTACGGTAAGTCCAGGTCTCCGATTTAACAAATCTGATAGTAATAGAAGATGGTGCACATATTAACCAAGTCCCACAAAGCTTACCCAATCTGATGAGAAATTAAGCAAAGAAATTGTTGCTTCAACATGGGAGACCCAGGTGAAACTTGACAGCCTTTACTGTGGGGTGCTACCAAATCTTTAAATTTTCAGCCTGGATCAATGTGATAAATTTCTCGCTTAATATAGCAACAAATGTTACGATTTTTAGTTCTTGGGAATGACTACTAAACATTTATCGAAGCTCTCAAACTTTTGTTTCGAGAGCCAAGGCTTTTTTTTTTAATGTAGTGTCGTATGAAAGTTTCGGGTCGTGGTCCATGTCGAGCGAGTCGCGGTAGCAAGCTTTTAAGCCAAGCATTCCAGTGAGCGACAACTGGTCAGGAAGCCACCTGAGGATTTTTGAACACCAGCATTTTGCAAGAATTGAAACGTAGAATTGAGTCATAGCAGCAGATACGGTTTCTTCATACTGGCACCAAACTTTAACAAGTTTTAAATGATTGTGTAGCTCGTCAACAACCAAAAATACATGCACTAAACACTGAATATAAAAGGTATTAGAGAGACACTCCTTTTTGTTGTAGGCTTTTTTTTTAACGTATTTTGCCTTGTTTGCCAAACAGAATGCCCAACACGGTGAGGGCCTTTAGTTGTTTACCAACCGCCGAGTGCTTTAGTGCTCCGAAAAATTCAAAGCAAACCAGCAGGGGCTTTACTTTTTCTTTTGACGAAGTTGGGTCCATATGGCCCTGCAAAGTTAATTTTCTGGTTTACAGGCGCGTGCGGGTGCCTTAACCCTTTAAGGACGGGTGCACCCGCTGTATAATCATTGTTTACAGCTCTTCTACAAGTCATATCGAAAACTTCCCGCCATTTACAGCAAAATTTAAACTGGGATATGAAAGCCAGATCATTAAGGATAAAAATGACACAGGTTTCATTCCCTTACCTCAACTGGGTGAGAAGCTGCGATTTTTTTCTACAAGTCAGTTATAACTTCTTAGCGTGCACGCAGTCCTTAAAGGGTTAAATTATCACGTGTCAACATTTTTTATTTGAATCTTGGTCCATCCACTAAAAATTATATTTCTGCCAAATTTTGACAGTTTTTGACATTCCCATATACCATTTTAACCGGCTCGAAACGAACTTTTCAATGGTGCTAATTTCAAACCTCTAGCTCAACTCACTAAAATGTTGTGTGCCAAAAACTTAGAAACAACACTGAATACTAGATGACAAATAACTTATTAGCAGTAAATATTTTTTTGCCATACATTATATAATTTTTTAGGCTTTCTTCACATGTTGTCAGCTTTCAGCTTTACTTGTTGAAGAACCGGGGTCAGTTAAATAAAATAAAAAATAAAAAGCCTGGTTGCCTGGTGCTTCAATTTGCAAGCTCGCCCATAAACCAAACAATTTTTTTTTTCACAGCCTATTAACTAACAAAACCATCTTGTCATAAAATACTCTAAATCTTTTATCCCACGTTGTATTAATGACTGGCAGACTTCATGAAACAACCGTGGAAGTTTTCAAGCGCGAGGGTACGGAATATTGCCAAAAATAAATATTCAAGTCAAATACTATTTCGTCAAGCATCTCATGTACAGTGCACCTTCAAAAGTTTCAAGTGACTGTACTTTGGTGATGATTCCCGTTGCATTTGTAATGCGTGGGGCCACCCCGA
>JAHWFP010103266.1:0-23165 GCA_023313725.1 Lithobius niger | reverse complement strand
CCCATCGAGATGACACATCTAAACCTAGACACTTGCTAGTGCTCTGCTACCAAATAGTAGATTTGGGACAATGCTTGGGCGGAAAATGAACATAAATACGCAATTCACGTTAGCTCTCTCGTTTACATGAAGCATGGTCCTTCCCCCACTCTTTTCCATACTTACGATACAAAGTTTTAAATCAAGTTGTCCCTTTGCTAGCCTTGCTGTAGTACGTTTGGCATCTTTAGTCACAGCCCTTACGGATTGACGCAACGTGGTTTTGCAGTTGTAATTTACTTTTTACTGCAGTTCTAAGCAATGTAAATACAGTTTTCACTGTTAAGTTCTAACCTATTTTTTTATCGCTCGAAGTAAAGACTTCTTTTATTCTCCAGCTGTATTTTGAAACAAGTGGTTTTTAACCTAATTGAATTCTTTTTTCTAATCATTTGAAGCACAGAAATATACTTTCGCTCTGAAATAGTGCTTTTCGTGTGGTTCTGAAACTTTAATTCTGAAACAAAACGACGCACCAAGGAACAGACTAAGACCATCTTGTTTCGCAGTGGCCACACCAAATAAAGAAATGTATTTAAGGAGCTTCATACCTAACTGCATCAAAAACCAGGAGTGTACCATAGACATCCAAATTACAACTTAGCGTTTAGACTGGGCATTCAACCTATTTTGGAATGATAGGTTGAATCAAACAATTGTTTTGGCTACACCAGAACCAGAAACAGACTACCAAATCTGGAACCAATTCTAAATCTGTAGCTTAGAAGCATTTTTTTAGAGGCTTTGTGCTAGGAGATATAGGCTTAAAATACTTTTTCCTTTCCAGGTTTTATTAAAAAAAAAACATAGTACTCTACATTGATTCTTTCGCAGCGAATCAATTGTTGTTGTTAGACAACTAGTTTTTAGCCGTTGTTGCAACTGAAAACAATGCGGTGCACCAGCAAGTAATAGGAGGCCGAATCTAAGCACGCAGTTACCAGTTTGGTAAATTGATGCAGTATGTTATATCATCTCTACGACCATGTGTCAAAACAACTCGGCAGTGGGAGAGCCAAGCAACAAAAAATGGCGTCGTTTCGGCATAAAAAGTCCAAAAAAAAGCATCCAACATTGCTGCTGATTCCCAAGTTGTTTAATATTTGTTATAAAACATTACAACAAAAAAAAAACGCTCATCCGCCAACAAAATCCTGCGCCTACCAACAAAACGTGGACGTGATA
Source organism: Lithobius niger (assembly GCA_023313725.1). Lineage (NCBI taxonomy): Eukaryota > Metazoa > Arthropoda > Chilopoda > Lithobiomorpha > Lithobiidae > Lithobius > Lithobius niger. The sequence goes on along the minus strand of JAHWFP010103266.1, from coordinate 21,941 downwards.
TTAACAATGAACGGCATCGTCACTAACCGAATGATGCTAACCAACAAGCTCAACTCATACATACCCAGAAAAGTGAAACACCACCTCCCCCCACCCCCCCAAAAAAAAATGGCGGCTTCAATTTTCACTCAAGATTTGCAACACCATGAACCGGAGACCCTTTTCGATTACAGTGGTGAGAATTTCAGCTGTTGGCAAATTGACAAAGGCCTGGTCCAACTGAAAAGTGCAGAAACGATTCTCGCTTTGATGGAACTCGATTTGACCAAATTTTTAGCTCTAGTTACATAACAAACGATGTTCACAACTGGTAGTTTCAGTTAACCCCTATGTCCATGTACGCGCGTTTCTTGATGCGCATACAAGCAGACACAGAAAAGAAAGAAGCGCCGGTGTGGCCATGAACACGCGTAAAAAAAGGGAGAGAATGACGAACCAACCTGACCTATTTACGAATCCTCTATTGAACAGCCAGTTTCGTAATAGCTGGCGTGAATAAAAACCCGTCCTGCCGCGCGGTTGACGCGGAAAAGATGAGCCTACGCCATCTCCACCCATGCTACCGATTCGCAATGGGTTATGGGTAAGAGAAACGGGAGAAACTAGTTTTCTTTTCCTGCATTCACGACTACGCGCGTCAAGTCACGTGTGTACATGTACAATGGGTAACTGTTACTGGAAGTAGCTTACCTCAATCCCAACAGATCGTCACTGCTGCCCAAGACCCAGTGGCTTCAACCAGCCCTACTAATGGAAAGCACAAATCGAAAGGCACTTGCGATGATTGTGAAAGGAAATCGTTCATGTTACACGCACGGGCAAAACTGGTAAAAATTGCAGTGGGTGCGTACAGAGGAACCCATATATATTGAATAATGGATGTATAAATAATCAGAAAACGTCCATTTGGCTGGCATTCCCGACTGGCCGGCTAAAAATCGTTTCTTTTGCGTAGGAAAACATACACAACCTGCTAATTTCGCATTCATTGTCCCAATGGATGTGTCTCCCTGGAGGTTTCTTAGCTGCATAGCTGCCTGCTCGGTAACCCTCCTATATAAAAGTGAGAGCGCAGAGGCTTTCACCATTTATTTTCCTCTCAGTACGTCAGGTGGTGATTCGAGAGGAGAGGCAGGGCGGGTGTAGGTTATGTATGTTTTCCTAGGCAAAAGAAATCATTTTTAGCCTCCATAACCTGTTAATTTCGTGTTAACAGGAGACCTCGTCAAAGTTAAATGGCGGGCTGTCGCGATTCTTAGGTTAGTTATTTGCCCAAATAAAGTTTCCAACATTTTAGCCATAATCGCGAGTGCATTAGTTAAGTTACGATAAGTTAGTTCACAGCAATTTGCTTAGTAAGAGTTACGATAGTTACGATAGTTTTATGGTTACGATAGTTTTAGACCTTTGTGACTATAATTTAACAAGTACGCGGTTTGTTCATCATAAATTATTAAATAAGAAAGAAATTGGCTTACCGTCCAAAATCGAGAATTTTCCTACTATAATATTCCTGTAACCAAGCGTGTAACCACGGGAACACGCGTAAGAGATACATTGTTGTAGGAGCGGCCTAGGATGCTAGACTAGATTCAGTAGGGTCGATCCACATAGGAGTTGGCCTTTATTCAGGAAGTTTTGTATCTCGATGGACGTTAACCATGTAGTTAGTTAGTTAAATTCCCCTCGTTAGGGGTGATAATGATGTATAAGTCTACTAGTTATAAAAGTTATTGATTACTCGTGCTGCATGAGCTCGAGAATGTGCATATGTAGCATTGTTGAATTTTGTAATGCTAAATTGAAGAAGAAATAAACTTCACTTCATCGGCTGGGTTCAAACCAGCAACATCTCCTCAATTTTGCCTCCTGCTTCTCTTCTTGGCCAGGGACACTTTTAGGACTACAATGCGGGCCTACTAGGCGAAGGATTTTTAGGGCTAATTTTGGGCCTCACTAGGACTTTTACTTTTCCATCATGGTGTAAGTGCATGGAGTTTGAGAAGTTGGGCGTAACTAACATGTGATTTTCTTACAGTAGCAATTTCGGTTGGACTTTGGTTGGTGTGAGTATGCCCCCACTGCAAACCTAATTCCTCCTTAGCAACTAAGTAGAGTAAGAGCCGAGGATAACGTAGCCTTGCCGTATTAGTTAGCAAGATAATCGCTACACCTCGAAGGACAACCTATGTAGAAGGCTGCCTAGTACGTAAGCCCCACCCAAACCCTAACCTAACTTGATTCAGTCTCATAGCTTTCTCACTGCCGTTTCCGGACACGGGCACCGCCTTGACGTGCACTCTGGGTTATCAGCAGGCTTCCCCCAAAAGATTTTACAAATCTCGTACTTTATTCAGAACAACATGATATTCGGGTAATTTGTGGTCTTGCTGCCGTCTTGAGGGAAGGCTTGCTTATGTTTCCATCTTGTGGAATGGTTTGCTTTAGTTTCGTTCTGGCTGCATAAGGGTGGGGGGTTGACTAAAACTCTGGCTGCGATGATCGACCCCAGCCAGTGTAGTCCATCTTCTTTTCTTGACATGTCTCTCAAGTAATGAGATGTGAAGGTTAAGGTATTTCACCAGGATGCAGCTGCCAGGATCTCTTGGATTGGTATGGCGTTATGGTTAGCCCATGACGTCGACATGGTTCGGAGCTCATGCGCTGTTACTCTTATGCTTTCACTAGAGCAATAGGTTGTTGTCATAAGTTGACATGATTGTCTTTTTAATCCATCTTGTGATTAATGCTGCCCAAGTTTCACCTGAAGTCTATGTAAGGGGCGAGAAGAGTTGATTTCTTCCTTTTCGAATTCCAACGTGTTTAGTTCGTGTGAGGTTGAACAGTAGTGCATGAACAAGTCAGAGAAAGCGTTCAGGTTCCTTTCCAAGTGTGTTTGACAATGCAGGAATGATGATGGGTTTCGGTGGTTCTGAAGGTCTCTGGGTTTTGGCTCGGAGACTTGCCTGAGGTTAGAGGGTAACGAAGCAGAGGTTTGGCCCGAAAATGCAATTGGCTTGGTCAGCTGATGGTGCTTGGATTTTGCTACATCGCAGGCTTGAGGCTAAAGTGATTAGGAAAACGGTTTTTAGGGTCAAAAGGTGGACTGAGCTGTTTTGCATTGCTTTGTAGGGTTCCTGAATTAGAGAACGAAGAACAGTGGGTAGGTTCCATTGGGAAAACTTTCATCATGTTGCAGGACGTTGTTTTTCGAAGAATCCGATTAAGTTTGAAATAAGTTATCTTCGAGAGGGGAGGTGCAGTTTGCTGCCTTGGATACAGAGACTCGTGCAGAGCAGTAAATGAGGGTGGTGGAACCTTTTAGGCCTTCCTTGAGGAGGTCATTGAGGAATTTCGGAAGGTCTGGTGGTGGGGGGGGGGGGTGATTGGATTAATTTTCCCTCTGACACACCAGTGAAACCACTTTGTCCAGTGGCTGTCGTTCATTCGGTTGGTTGAGTCTCTAGTTGCTTTGGTAGCGATGTGAATGGCCTCGTCTTGATGAATTCCAGCCTTTTGAGAAGTTTGATGATAAAAGCCACCCGTGAAGGTTCAGCGTCGTTAGGTTTGGGTGGAGTTTAGATCCTTTTGTTGTGTCAGAATATCTGGTCGAAGAGGCAGACTTCTTGGAGTGTCGACTATGAGGTTCAGAAGGTAGGGGAAAACATGCTGCTGATGGCCATAGCGGAGCTATTGAAAGATAGAGACTTTGAGATTGTTCTTTCTTTGTAGAACTTTTGGAAGAAGTTTGAACGGGCTGATATAGTGAAATCTGGCATTGGAATGCCCCAGGTGTTGAAGAATTACTCGTATCTGAATTTGTTGAGGGTTCATTCGGCTGTGGGGAGATTCTGGCGAAATAGAGAGTTTGCAATTACATTCCTGTTTTCATGGGTGGAGGGGCTGCATGGTGTTTTGTTCTGTGTGCAGAACTGAAAGATGTTTGAAGTGGTCTCGAGCAGTTTTCGTGATTTCGTTCCTCTTTTTTTCCGACGGTGGAGGGGCAATCCGAAGCTGGCGAGCCAGTCCCGAGTTGAGTTTACGAAAGAGTTGGTCCCGGGAACCAACCGACGGGGAAAGAGAGGACATAAAGTCCAGGAAAGGACGGTTGAAGCAATCCAAAGCCAGGCTTTCGGAGGTGGAGTTGGACCCTGGGTGTGGCAGGATAATGGTCACGCTGTTGTCGGGTGATAGTTGAAGGTTGATATTAACTGAATCCAAGCTCTATTTTTTTGGAAGTGGTTTGGTACCGGAATGGCAATGGCGAGGTGTCGCATTTAGTTTTGGGTTGAGTGCATCAGTGACGAGGCTGGTACTAGTGAAAGGGTTCTGCCGAAAGGCAGTTAGTGGAAGGTGATCGATGGAGTGGAAGCCTCCCGAAAGGGGTGGGTTGTTACCAGGAGTCAACGGGAAGGGAGCCATGACGTCTTTGAGCGGAGCAAATTCCAAGGGATAAACGAAAAGGTGAAAGGCCCCGAGAGGGATTGTACAAGTTGCTGGATTGGTGATGCGTTTAGTTGCCTCAGAGTCTCACTTTTATCAGGTAGGATCAGTCCTGGTGTACCACAAGAGAAGAGGGGTGATATCTTCTGGGACTTGACACAGGTTAATTAATCCACAGCCCTGCTTTTGGATGAATGGGTTTTGCCTGGGTGCCAGTAGAGTTGATTTTTTCGAGATGTGTGATCACCCAAAAAAAACGAAAGAGCTGCATGACAGCTGAAGAGGTGGTTCGTCTAGCAGGAATGATGATGGGTTGGAACCAACCAACTCCAAGCTTCTAAATGGTGGATCTTGTCCGGGTGCCATCAGGGAGAATCTCATTTACAAGCGAAAGGATGCCTAATGGCAAAGGAGTCGTGTCAACTTGAGTCGTGATGTCATCGGCTTGCTTCCATCCAAAGTTAAGCATAACTTTGGAATGGATGGGTCTAGCTCGAGTGGGAAAGGAGCCGTGATGTCTTCGAGGTGTTCAGTCTCTAGGAAGGAAAGGATGCATAACAGCTGACGAGATGGTCCGTCTTGTGGGGAGGGTGAATCCATCCAAAAACCAAGCTTTTGGATGGGTGGCTCTTACTCGGGAACCAATGGAAAGGAGCCACAATGTCTTTGAGGAGTGCAAACTCCACGAACGAAAGAATGCGTAACGGCCGAAGAGATGGTCCATCTTGCGGGGTGGGTAATGGGTCTGGTCCAGTCAAGAGTCAAGCTTTGGGAAAGGTGGACCTTGCTCGGAAACTAACGGGAAAAGGATCCACAATGTCTTCGGGGCGGTTCAAGAATGAAAGGAAGCCTGTGACTTGAGGGATAGTCCAGCTTATGAAGCCGAGAGACAGGGCTGAGCAATCAAAAGCCAAGCTTTCGGAAAAGGTGTCATCATGTCTTCAATGAGGCGATCTACCGATTGACTAGGTTTGAGGTGGAACGAAAGGACCTCTGATGTTTTAAATTTAGGTGATCTCTTCATTGGCTGAGCGAGAAGAACAAAAGGATGCATACAGGTGGGCAGGTAGTCAAACAGGCTGAGTCGAGCGACGTGGCGGGAACCAATCGAAGCCGAGCTTTCGGAAGGTGGGTTGAGCTGGGAGCCATGATGTCTTCTGAGAGGTGGTTGGAAAAGCGGTCTTCCAAGTGAGTTGTCTATGGGCTGGTGACGAAAGGATGAGAAGCCATTGTCGGAATGGAACAGTCAGGGAGGTTTGAAGAAACAGTCAAAGGGAGGGTTCAAACAGGGTCGAATCGAAGCAGAGATGAAAGATTTGAAGCAGCAGGACAAGCGGCCATCGTGGACGATCACTTGAATTGCCGAGCAGGTTGGTTACACCAGCGTGAGGTTCCCCCAGTCGATATGGCAACAAACTGGCGGGGTGATGATGGCGTGAGGCTTTGGCGTGGTCGAAGATCAGAGCGGAAGCAAAGCTCTGCAGCCTCCTTCATCATCGGAATCCACCAAAAGGACGACGGGGTGATGGTCGGTTGACGGCCGCAGGAACAATCCGAAGTTGAGCTTTCGGAAAGGTGGTACAGCTCTGGAAAGCGACAGGGAATGGGCGACGTTGTCTTCGTCGAAAGCGAACCGGGAGGATCGGGATAGGCCAACAGCTGCAGCTGACGTAGCAAGGCCGGTGAAGTCAGACGTCAGTAGGAACAATCCAAAGCCGAGCTTTCGAAGGTGGGTCAGCCCCAGGAACCGATGTTGAAGGAAACACGATGTCTTCCTTGAGTGCTGCGATCTCCTTCGTTGTGGGAATCAACCACAAACGAAAGCAAAACGGGATGATCGGGAACAGCGGCAGCAAAAGTCACTCGGCCAGTGAAGCCCGTTGAAAGACATCAAGTAGCGTGAAAAGGTGGCACGCATATCAAGTTCTTGTAGTGTACTCCGGTGGCCACAAGAGTGTGCCGGCAATGTGCACACCGACCAGAAGTGTCTAACGTCTTCGTCATGATGACATTAACAAAGGGTCGAAAGCAGCAATGTCAGCAAGTGAGTGAGTAGCAACAGAAATGAGTGCAAATTCAGCAGTCCCATGAGAAAGCATTGTTTTCAGCATGATGAGAAGGGGCCTATGAAAGCAAATTTCAAAAACAAATCTGGAAGACAAAGTGGCGTGGAGACAGTTGCTGGAGGAAAAAAATGGTGAAAGCCTCTGCGCTCTATTGCATGTTACCGATAGCGGCTACATGGAGCTAAGAAACCTCCAGGGAGACACATCCACTGGGACAACGAATGTGGAATTAAGAGGTTATGGATCTTTTCCAGCGGCAACAAGAAAGTAACGTATAGTGGAACAACTGTCTGAATGAACTTGTGTTTTTTCCTCTTGCAAGTTAACCAGACCGGTGGAAGCCATGGGAGTAACACCAAACCTACCTGCCCTATCCTACATGATCATTTTACCACATCTAAGGAAACCAGAAATATTTGACAACGGCTACTGTAACCACAATTCAAATTCAGTTAGCAGACCAACATTTTCTAGATAGAAACTAATTATACCATATAACTTTCAGAGATTTACTAATAACTAGAATTGTTGATAGAATATTAGTTGCCATGAGGCATAGTGAAGTTACACAGTTTACTTTGAGGGCTGCTGCCATGGAAACAGTGATAATGTATTTAAACAATTCAGCGTTAAACTTACTCACTCACCTGCTAAATTAGGTAGTAGTTGGTAGGTGAAATAAAAAAAACCGCTCAGTTGTAATAAAAAATAAAAAAAGAGAGCTTGTGTCTCTCTAGTGAATTGGTTTTGTTGAGGGCTTACCGTGAAAACAGTAGTCTGTACCTCCCAGCTTGCCGTAAATGTCATAAAATTAAAGCCTGAGAGAGCTTTTCAGTCGAAGATTATTTTACACATTGCAGAGGCGGGACCATAATGGCAGGCAGAAACGATTTTTATGAAATGGGTTTGAGTGAAGGATGGGCCAGTTATAGAAATGAAATTACTGCTCGGCGGAAGTTTACCATTGATGTTATTTTAACGATTCAGTATTTTAGAATTTTTTTTGTTCTCCTGTCTTCACATTATTCCTGCCAGTTACAATAATGATGGAATGAGGGTGGTTACAATGACCGTTTGGGAACATAAATGTTTAAATTGGGGCAGTTGGCAGATTAACGGTGGGCAATTTCTAGTATTAAATGGAAAGTTGACTTACTTGGTCGTAGTAAAGAACGGAAAGAGGGTTGGGAATTTACTAACATTGTTACCCTAGCGCTCAGCTTGGATGTTGGTCGATAATGAGATATTATTGATGGGTATACATGTGGACGACATGTGTTTTTGCACTCCCTGACCACCTAATAGGTATAATGCTTGGGGATATTGGGAAACAGCTTACAACGGAGAATGGAGAAGGCCCTTTATGTGGGCCTGTTGCTGAAAAAACATCAGAGGGGATTTCTAAACCCTCTCCCATTAGCAAAGTACTAAAAACCTTTAATATGACTGAATCAAAGAGTGTGGAATCCTTTCCTTCGTATCACAAAATAATGATGAGTGCGGTAATTCTTCTTTCGCAGATAAACAGCAGTATCAGTCGCTGATCGGATCCCTCTTGTTTTTACTACCAACAGTAGGCCTGACATAACTTACGCCTTGGTGGTATTTGTCTCGATAGAATGCCTGAGTGGCAACTGTACTGAGTGGTGGCAAAACACATTATGCATTACGTAAAGGAAATCGGTCAAAATAAAATCTATTTTCCTTGGTGTGTCCAACAGGATCCCATTGTTCATTATGTTGCCAAGTGGAGTCGCCAGGGATTCTCGTGGATTCAATGGACATGCAGTTAAATTTGCCGGATGGTTAGTCCTGTGGTGCATCTTCAAACTAAAACTGGTATTGCCGAGGTGGAGTTAATGGCCCTTACTGAACGAAGAATTATTTTAAATGGTTCCATAGTATGCTTCTGGAATTCTGATGTACAGAAGTCTTGAAGGAACCATTCAGTAGCTACTCTGACAGTTGATCGGCCACTGAATTGGTTAATTGTCTTCTAGCTGCAACCAGGTCAAAACATTACGGGAGAAAGGTTTGGTATCTCCGAAGTTCAGTATAAGGAAAAATCCCTATCTTGGTTTTCAGACCTGGAATCGACCTTACAGCCGACCTTCTTATTTTGTCAGAGCCTAAGGATCGTTTGGAACACTTCCATGGAGAATTCAATTTAAGAACTTACCAACCCTAGATGTTCCTTACTTTAATATATCCACATTGTTGTTTTATCACCATGGTCCAAGTGAGAAGACTTAATGTCTACTGACGTTATTTTTTTTTGACTTTTTACTTGCCAAACTGAAATCCAGTAATCAATTAACCCTTTTATTATACTACTTGTTGAGTTAAGCTAATAATAAATTACCTAGGTATGATGGTTCTCTTTGCCACTCTTTTTCTCATCTCACTCCTTTTTCAAGGGAAGGAGGGTATGTTGGAAGTGGCACCTGACCCATTCACCTCACTACTCTTCAACTCCTTTTTTACTTGAAGCAAGCAGTTTGCAATAAAGACTGGCCTTGTGGGGATACACAATACATTAGTCTGAGAAAGAAAGAAAAGACAACTGCCCCGACTGGGACTCGAACCCAGGTCATCGCGTTTACTAGCCGGGCGCTCTAACCACTGCGCTACCAGGGGCGGGTACTGGCTACAGGCTCCAGCCGAGCTAAGTAGCCGTTCAATCTTTCTCAGTGGTGACCTAAAGATCACAAACATACAGACTAGGAGGGAAAGCAACATTGCTACTTGGCCTCCACAACGGGATGTCCTGGGTCCGAGTCCCAGTCGGGGCAGTTGTCTTTTCTTTCTTTCTCAGACCAGTGTTTCCTCACAAGGCCAGTCTTTATTGCAGACTGCTTGCTTCATTTACCCTTTACCTTGTGATTTCTTTATTTATTTCCTTTTTTACTGTTCTCCTAGACTAACCTTTCGTATGCAGTATGTCATCCGGGGGCACTTTGCATACCCGGTGCATCTGTACCCAGTGCAGTAATTGCTTGTGGCAACCCTTCTTTCCCGTTGCATTTAATAACTTGCATTTCTGGCTGTAGAACATTTTTATTGTTACTTACAGTATGCAGCGTCTATAACATCTATCGTACAACAATCCGTATGTCTCCTGGAGAACAAATTCATGTCCTATTCATTGTAATTACCAATTATATCCCTCCCTAGATATTGTTACGTCAGATCCCTCCTTGCCTCTTATTGTTTCCTTTCTTTCCATTTTTGTCTTCTTCAGCCCCTACTCAACGATGTTTTCTTCTTTGTCCTCTGTTGTTTTAGGTAGTTAAGCCTAACTTCACTTTTGCTCATGTAGGCAGATGCAAAAACTGTACATCTCTTATGGGTACAGTGGAGACCGAGAAAACCGTTCTTACAACTTCTGTGGGTGTACGTCCCAACGTTGAGAGGAGAAGTAAGATGAAAAAGGAGGAGTTCAGTCGACCCGAAACGACAAGCCAAGAAGAGGGTGGTAAAGTGTGATACCTAAAATAAATAATATTTCGGGATCTAAAGAAGCTTTCCAATTTTAAGAAAAAGTGGAAATAAGACAACAGCAAAAACTATACACTAGAAATAACGTAGTTCAGTAAGCCACCTTTATGCTCTTACGTTTCGTCGGAGGGGCATGACCCGAATTCGAACCCAGATTGAGTGTATGATTTGTTTTCCCTCTCAATTGCCCATGGCCGAGCAAATTTCGGTCAAATGGAGTCCTGGTCACGGTTGTGACCTTAATAACGGGTTTAGTGAGTTATCTTTATGCCAGTGGAGGATGTGGCCGTAGCTTTCATGCAAGTGATCTGTGGGCGAACTGGGTAGCTGGTTTGAATCCGGATCATGCCACTCCGACGAAACGTAAGTGCATAAAGGTGGCTTACTGAACTACGTTATTTCTAGTGTATAATTTTTGCTGTTAGCTTATTTCTAATTTTCCTTAATATTATTTCCAGCGATTTATGTCTATTTATAGGATTTCCAATGTTATTCAGCACCTCGGTTTTCACCAAGAGATACAGTTCCCGACTCTATGGCCTCTCATTAATCCTTATAGGTGAGTGGCCTAATGTCTAATTCACGACAGCAAAGTCTAAGGTAGATGGAACTAACCACACTCTACCCAGTTATAATCATGGTGTCAGTGGTATAGTAATAAGCTCCAACGACTACATGCATCGACAACATGCATTGATTACACGCATCTCTGACAAAAACGTCATAATAACACAATTTAAATCTGGTTTAAGTGTTAAAAACCTAAACATATGCAAGATACCAATAAAATGGTTCGGTCGTCACTTAACGTGGAACAAACAAGGATTTTAGGTTTCCAATGAATTCAAAGTAAAGATGGGTAGATGTTTACGGGGAAGTTGTAAATGGTTAAAGGAAATCATAAAAAGACACTCATAATACCAGATCCCACACCACTTTAATGAGCTGCCACCTTAGTTAAGAAATTTCAACATATACAGAACTATCAGAGATGACATAAAAAATTGGTTGATCAACACTTAAGAAATAATTAACCACTCATCGCTCAAGATGTTGTTTAATTTTTTCTCGCGCCCCTGTTGTTAACAAAGTATGACTTCAAAATAAATTTTAAAATGCATCAATTTTATAACTTTATGTGTTGATTGCTTTTGTTAATATGTATACGGCAATAATGTGAATTCCAAACCTTGAAATAATTCCTTACCCATTGCATTATAATAAGTTTAATTTTTGACTGTTGGTGTGCTAGCACAAAGAAACCGTTTGGATTTCGTGCCATGTACCCCGTATATGGATAAGCATTAAAATATTATTAATATTATTCTGGTTAGAACTACGTCAGTATCTGCTCACCTTCGAACTTCTGACTAATGTTCTTAATTGCTGAAAACACTCTTGGCAAATGCTTTCGCAGTAGTATCTTCTAATATACATAATAAAACGCATTTTTCTTTTAATTTAATTTTAAACCTTACATGACATTTGTATTTATTTTCTTCTTCACACCTATTAATTTACAAACACATACAGACATAATAAGTCCCCTGCACTGGCGTGTATTGTATATTGTAAATGGAATGTGTGTGAATAAAATTATTATTATAATTATTATTATTATTATTAAATAATTAATTTCCTAAAACATTGCAACTGCGATGCAGATGTACAAAACTAGGCTTGTATGTGGTAATAGGATCTGCGGGTAAAGCAGCAGTGTAAAACCTCTTCATATGGATTGTAAGTAATATACTGTTTAAGTCTGGGTCATGCCACAAGTTAGATCCAGAAAACCCTTAGTACAATTGCACTCTGGTAACTTGCATGAAAGAGCAACCAGTAACGTTCAAGCAGCTAGTACTTTAATGTAAAATAATTGCTGTTCGATCTATTTAAATCGTTACGCATAATAAACAGGGCTTAACAGAATATTAGAGCATTTCAGAGGTATTGGTAGAGGCCATTATGATTTTGTGTGGTCTTTAATAAGGACAGGTCAAGACAAAGGTTACCTGCAAGTAGTCTAATACATATTGCCACTTACTTTTTGGGATAGTAAATTAAAGATTACGAGCAATTTATATTTATTCTAGGGGATTAGGGAATTGAAAAAATTTACCTGCTGGACTACCAAAAATAATTACAAATGCCCAAATTGCAATTCAAAAGATTTCTTGGGAGCGCTATTGTGCTAATATGTTGCAATATTTGTAGCTTCATTTTTCTTTTTCCAAGAATGGCACGTATAGTGGAAAAAAACATCCTACTTGGCTGATGTAGGGGCCAAATGTGGCGTTTGCAGTCTTAGAGAGACGTGGTACTAGATTCAAGCTCATATCCATTTGACGTGTTACTATATTTAATTACAAAAACCAAATTACACAGTATAATTTAAAGAAATAAACTAAATGCTAAACCTTATAATAAGTACGTTAAATTACAGTTAGAAACGTGCAGAATTATGTGCATAACAACAGTTTGTTTTTATTCAGACTAACTTGCACCCGATTCCATTCGTATCGTTTTGATAGACATAGAACTGAAGAGAGACGGTTATCTCGCTATTTTACAAATTTTCTTAATAGAGTTTAAAAGTTCTGAAGGTTAATAATAAATACGATAATTTGCATGATTAGCTTTTTAGTTTTTCACGGCTGTAAGCCTGAATGCACACACATTTTTTTAATTTAAATATCGATGATCAAGGACCTAGCAGGCAGTATTATCTCTGAACTTAATTTTAAAAGCCTAAATTTTTCGACGCACACATCCGTCCTAGAAGAGGCTAGAAAATGGGCTGCGCATTGCAACACTTGCAAGGAAGGAGGGCACCATGGGAAACCAGAACCTGTTTAAATAAGGCTTGCAGTAGACGAAACGTGAATCTATCTCCTAACAGCTTTATCTTGAATTTTTCTACCAACATTTGAAACGGACGGTTCGATATTATTTTAATACGTATTGTTCATCTCCAACTGGAAGTGAACTACAAATATTATCAGAATTAAACTAACAAACATAAATTGACAAATTGAAAAAAAAAACCTACATACAGAAAATTATAATAACCAAATTTCTCCCGAATTCGAATACTTAGGGTGCTTCCATAGTGTTTGAGCCAATTATTTGAGCATTCATCATTCACGATAAGATTATTTTCAACTGTGGTATTTTTCTGAATTTGTTATTTCCATCTTTTGCGGTGTGTAAAATATCATCTTTGTTGCCATCGGTAGTTGATTTTATGTCAGTTCTGTCAGTATTCGTTATTATCAATAATGTGATAATTTTTTCTTGTTTTCGTGAATTTATTCTTTTCATCTTTCACAGTCCGTATAACACCATCTTGGTTGATTTTAGTCAACTGACAGTATTCAAAATATGCAATAAGACAATTTTCGACTGTTGTTATTTTACAATATTAGTTATTTTCATCTTTTACAATCCGTATAATACCATCTTGATTACCATCGGTGGTTGTTTTGGGTTCAAACATTCCAAAATTATAATCTAAACCGGATTTGTCTAAGGGAATGCTTTCATACCATTAGATTATTTAAATTTTTGATATAACAAATAAAGTCATTTCCAAAGTGCTCCATGGTGGTAAATATCAGTGAAGTGTAAATTTCGAGTCGAGGTTACCAAAATTTTTATCAGTACTTATTTATGAGGATATCGTGCTACTACTTCTTGCCTTCCACGTCCACGATTTTATTGATTGTTATTTTGTGTAACATTTCCATTTATTTCATTTGGAGCTGTAAGTGGACGGAATTGGATCAAAACAATCACGTATGTTAAAATTGTACCCATAATCTGAAATAATACAAACATATAAACCATTATAATTAGCTTTCATCAATGTGTTCAGAATAATATAGTAATAATGTTGCATTATGTTATTGCTGTACTAACATTCAGGTGTGACGGCTTAGAATACTTTTAATTTACATGACTCTTTGTTGTAATTCTGTGCCATACAGAATTAAAACTTCAGATACAGGATTAAAACTTCAGATTCCTTTGGGAATACAAATCACGTTGGTCACGCAATTTTACGTTCACTAATCTGGTAACAAAATAACGCTGTGAAATTGTAAAGTTCACTTTCTAACATATTTAATGATAACCGTAAATTAGTGGTCATTTATTTAAAAAACCGCACAGTTAGCTAAACTGACCCAATTTCGTACTTTCATCAAAAACGACTTCATGCGGCAGTGTTTTAGGAATCAATGCTTCAGAGTGTGCATGAGCAATGATTCTATCACGCTTGCACTGCCAGTGTCATTACTTAGCAGTTTTAAGCTAAATACTGGCCGATAAATAGGTTTATTACTTATAGTCGAGTGACTTGTCATATTTTAGCATAATGTCCTTGCTCTGTCTCAGGAAAATCTCCACCATTTACTCAATATATTTACGTAAATAGTGATAGCAAATAAAACTGCATATCCGTCATCGTTAGTCGATGGATTCTGTGTAAAACCGTCTCGAAGAGCTTGCGAGTCCGATGATTTACGAAAAAAAACTCGGATGAGTTGTGGCAAAATTTTTTTTCCTAAAAACTTGACTAATTTTTAGATCCCTCAGTATTTAGTCGTTGCTGAATCAGAGGACTCGCAGGCTCTTCGAGGCGGTTTTACACTGAATTTACGAAAGTGAGTGATAACTTTCGTTGAGTTTACTAAAGTTTTATCAATATTAAAAAAGTATAAATTAAAGAGATGTTCAGCGCCAGCTTAAAATTCAGTTTTGTTTGTTCAAATGTATTCACGTTTATTCATAAGCTATTCAACTTTAATTAATTAATTAATTAATTTAACCTTGTGTGCAATCAGTTGAAATCGTTTTGAAACAACGATTCTTCTTTGTAATGCTCCGTAACACGAATTTTGAAAACTTTCCGATGAAGGAGGAGGCACATCATTTCGAACCGCACAGAAAGGAAAAGGGGCTGTGTAAATTTAATGAACGTTGCATCAAAAATTATGTGTGGTTTTATTTCACGTAAAATAAAGAAATATGCGCAATGGCACGCCTCTTTTTGCATATAGCAAACAATTTAGCAAATTTTAATTAATGAACCCACTTAATCAATTAAATCACTTTTTTTTTTTGTTTAAACGTTCATTCGGCATATAACAAAACTTCTAAGGATTCCTGACAACTGTTTTGGCCAATTTATTACTGTCATCAAACGCCGATTTAATCCTGCTATATTCTGATTTTAAAATAGTATCATTTCTGATTGGCAAATTCGCATTTACATTAACATTCTCCTATCCAGCAAAAGGCATGTTCCAAGGTTTATCTAAAGATGTTTGCTACATTTGGGCCATCAGCACCCTGTCGAAAAAGTTACATGGCCAGGTGTTTAGTTCGATTGATTATATTTTTTAAGTATTATAAACTGCGTGACGTTGATCAATTTGGTGATTGAAACCCATGAATTTCCTGTAAATGTGAAAGGTTTGTATATTTTTCATTGGTTTAAAAACAGTTTTTATGAGACAAGAAAAGCCTGACGTTATTCAATTAAAAAAAAAACGTTTTTTGAAAATAAACGATAAATTTGACAACAATAAAGAAGTATATATTTCAGTTAACTCTTTCCGTACCGTAGTGAAGGTTGCCATGTTCACGACAAATAGTCTTCCAAGTGATACAACTTCAATAGAAATTTGACTTAATGCGTTAACGAGGAATTGGACCTGAAAATAAATCAGTTCATGTGGAGAATACAAAGAGGTATATGAAAGATAATTCGTATTACTGAAGAGCTAAGGATTTCCATAATCCTTTTTTAAAAGATCGTTTCAAGCTATGCCATACGAAGCAAACACGCCCTCAACAACTTTTACTTTTATTCAGAATATATCGAGAGTGAAACCTCCAATTTACCATTTTGAAATGTTTTCGAGAGCTTTGGTGATCAAGTCGGTATCTTAAATCGTTCCCCGTCGTTTCGCAAGCAGTAACACATATAAGTGGTGGATTGCAGTAAAATGTGGGGAGCTTTCGATGGTGCCCAAGAAAGTTTCCATTTCTCATTTTAAGCGGTTTTAATAAAACTAATAAAGGAGTATACGTATGTGTCAATAAAGAATGAAAAGAAAATGTACATCTTCAGTTCATCACTTAATTTTGAAGGGCACTGATTGTTTTCTCATCTTCGTAACAGTGTTAATCCTACAATACACTGGCTGGGGATAATGTATGGAAGGGGAAGGCAAGGCTGGGCACCCGCATTGGTAGCCTAGTTGAATAAAACTAAAGCATGAAGATTATTCCTGTCCCCTACCTCCACCTCAAATGGCTCTGCTCTTTTTCACAAAATGATTCTGTACTTGATTTGTAATCAATCGTGTGTTCGGTGTGAACCAAACAAGAGGGTAGGCGTCAAGGGGACAGACCCTACCCCCTCACAGGGACCCGAAGATTGGAGTAAAATTTGTCAGGGGTGTAATTTCGCTCTGGCGCTGTTGTCCTTAGAGAAGCGACTCCCGAATTCTGAAAGTCTTGTCTTCTTTTCACTTTTAATTTCAGTTTTGTTTTTTCTTTCTATTGCTGTGCTTTGTTCTGTTTCTATACGTTAGCATTGTTCATTTTTTCCTCTCTCCTATCTGTGGTTGACAAAATAGTTTGCCAGCCTAATGTTCCTTTGTAACGGGACTTTGATGCAAATTTCCTTTTGTAATAATGTAACCATGAGGTCAAATTTATCCTATGGAGTACAAACATGATTAATATTATTATTCTGGGATCAAAGGTTTTGGACTCCATCGTACTATGTTATTTCCATGAAGATCCTAATGTAAATTTTTTTCCTGCTATTGAACTGGGATAAATGCCGACCTATGCCAATTGTCATTGCCTGCTAAGGTGAAGTGCATCCCTTGACTAATGCTGAACATGTTCAAGTTATGATGGCCTACCCGTTACTAGTAATAAATAAAGACCGTTATGTCCCAAAAAACGTTGCCTGCCTTATACTGCCCCTGACTTGCTGTCCCGATCCATGGTGTGTGATAACCTCTGTACGTGATAACTTTAACCAATCCTGGGGCAGTACCAGCGCAGAGCAACATTTCCAGAGGAACTGCTCCTGATGCGGCTCAACCCAAGGTCCGCCACCAATGTTTTCATCCCGGTGTGTGTTAAAGGGCCATCCAGACTTTATACCTAAACGGATCCTCCTGCTACATTTTCCATTAGTAAACATATACGGCCTTTATTGCAGTTGAAGAAACCTTGCACGGCTCCGAAGGACCTTTTTGATCCTTAGCTGAGATTTTGGACCCATTTCAAATTCCAAATTTCTGGTCTCTCCCCAAATCTCCTCAAATCTTAGACGGCTCCAAGGGACTAAAGTCTTTAAACCCATAGCTGAATTCTCGGGCCCAATTTAAAATTCCAATTTGTGGTCTCTCCCCAAATCTCCCCAAATCTTACACGGCTCCAAAAGACTATATATACCCTTTAAACCCATAGCTGAATTCTCAGACCTCATTTCATATGTTTGGTCTCTTCCCAAATCTCCCCAAATCTTACACGGTTCTGAGGGACTAAACCCTTTAGAGCCTTAGCTGAATTCTCGGACCCAATTTGAAATTCCAAATTTTTGGTCTCTCCCCATATCTTACACGGCTCCGAGGGACTAAACCCTTTAGACACTTAGGTAAATTCTCGGATCCAATTTAAAATTACAAATTTTTGGACTCTCCCCACCCATCTTGACAAAATTCACCAGTGGTTTGAGTTGCTTTTCGAACATAACCCCCCTCCCCTTTTGATTATATTTTTAGGTGTCTTTCCTTTGAAGTCAGATTTGAGTGAAATGACTCCTAGACTATTGACAACCCTTGAAATCTTACTTTATTTGTAAGTTTCTAGTTTACAGTGAAATGAAGTACACGTAAAAATACTTCAAACGCAACTAAGACAATTTACAATAGTTTACGACAATTAATAGGCTTTTTAACACTCGTAAATATAAAAAGAACAATTAAAATCAGTTTCATATAGCATTTTAATCCTTGCAATAAAAAGAAAGTATTTGTGCTCTACCAATTTTAGTCAACGGAAACTTCTGCGAAAGGTGACGTCACTTTTGCTCAACGGATACTTTTGGAACACTCTGTTGAGTTTTCGCAGGTTTTCTCTGCATTAAAGATGTCAGACTGTCTCCTTGAAAGACACGTTTGCACGACCGATTTTGGAAGGCACCCAGGCATGATCGAGAAACGAGTTTTAGCCGTCAAGCCTTTTAAAAGAATAGTGAAACGTCTTTGATTTCGCCTATGTGCTCTGCTAAATGACGAAAACCTAAAAAAACGTCAGTGAAAAGATTTTGGCCATTTTTATTGTTTTTATTTTATAAAAATCAGCTCCAGGACAAAATAAAAGGGTACAAAACGTGAAATTATTTTCACGGCTTAACATTTTAATTCTTTTCATGCGTGTGAAACATATACAACAGACGAGTAAGTCCCCGTCCACATTCGGTGCGGAGCTCGCATCTGCAGCCAGTCGTTTTAGCTACCATTAGGTACAATGAGTGGTGTCTTTAGTCAAACCAATGCTGTGAAAACGGCTTTTCTTAGGCCTAGAAATGAGCAACGTTTTGGACTTGTTAAAAGCTACTGCAATTTTCATACTGTGAAATATTTTCTCTTCTGATTTGCAACTCTAGTATATGTTTCGCAGTGTTAGGGATTGGATATTCAGCAATGTTGCTCGGCCAATGTTTGAGTAGCTCTACTCACGTACAAAACTGCATACCGTACGAAACGACACCAGACGAGTTGAGAAATAAAATTAAAGTTGTTAAATAACGAGGGAATTATTCAGACTCCCAATCTACATTAATTACTCTAGATTCAACAAACGTGATTGGTGAGACTGGTGTCACGTGACCGGCGGACATAATGTGAGAGAAGCTCTGGCTTACCACCGCCGGCCGCAACTTTCTGCAAGATGACCGTTCGTGGTTAGTCTCTAGGCAACGGATGACTTTTCACCTCATGGTAGAACTTTTCTACACGTTTTATAGCTGCTGTGCAAACTTAGAAAAAATTGGGAAAATGAGTGGTGCCGTCTATGGCCAAATTTATGAATTCTGTAAGGAATGTTATTGATACGTTGGTCGGCTTCATTTTGTAAATTTTCTCGCTTTTAACCAAGTTGATCTTAAAAGTTATTAAAATGATTTTAACCTTACCTCTGATTTCCAACGAACAGACTGCAAAAGTGCTTTTGAATCAAGTCTTGCCTGAAACAAAGCCACATTTTTTTAAAAATTTATGCCCGCTTTATTTTTTTTACAAAATTGCGCGTCTAAGTTTTTGCATATTTGAATAAAAACGTTCTTTCCTTCTAACAGAGTATGAATCGTACACAGGGAGAAGCAGGAATTTGGTTTTCATTGGATAGTTACTTCAGTAACCCTTGGAAATATTTAGGGTTAGTAGGTATTTTTTAGAGTGTAGCTGTAGCCTGGTAGGGATTGAAAACATCAAAAACTTGAATGAACAATAAATCACAAGTTAAAGGGTTCGGTCACCGTTAAAGACTGGCCTTTGGTAGTACAAGACACACTAACCTGATAAAATTAAATAACGTGCAAAATTAAGTAACATGTAAAATTAAATATACTGAAGTAACGTGCAATCACGCTTGGTGGTAATTACAGTCCTTAATTGCAAATTAAGGCACAAGAAAAACTACACACGGCACATGCAAAGTTAGCTCTAGCTATACCTCTACTTAAAGCGTCGAACATTGTTTCAATGTAACTCCTACAAACATTAACTTTTCACCCGATTCCGTAAATCTAAAAAATTGCTATAATTAAACCTATTCGTTTGAAATGAAAGTTTGGTTTCGGTAAAGTGAGCGTAATCTTTTTTATAGGTGAGCCACGAAATGTAAAGTTTCAGTATTTCTTGTTACTTTGCAGTTTAAACGAGCGTTACAAAATAACCTCAACGAAAGTTCAGCTGCGTTACTGTCGCCTATTTTTTATTTTTAAATCTATCGAAGTGCTTTATTAGCTTCATAAAATGAAAACTTATAAATAAATTTCAACGTTATTTCAAGCATTTTATTTTATTTGTAAATTATACCATGAAACGTTGAACGGTTACTAAGCTCGGTTGGAGACTGTAGCCACGGTCCGTACCTGTAGCCCTGTGGTTAGAGTTTTCGGGTGCGGGTGGTCCTGTGTTCGAGTCCCAGTCCAGGCATTTTTATTCTTTTGGTTTTGGCTAGGAAACGGTGCTGTTTGGAGCACTGAAACTTTTCCCCCGTTTTTGCTGAAACACTTTCGTCTTGTTTAAAACTTGAAAATGCTCCAGCTTTTTTTACTATCTCGTTTCTGTGACTATCATGGAAGACACGGAGCACCATCTTGGTGCCTCCATTGTGTGCTTGCCTTTGTGGAGTTTTTACCTTTATATATTTTAAATGCAGACGGGACAAAAACTGGGCTTTTAACCCCCTGAAACCATTTTTGGTCATAGTTCTCCGTGTCTTCCGCTATAATTCTACGCAATTTCGTTTCAAAGTTCTGTTAACATCTCACACTGAATGCATCATTACGACATGTGTAATTCTTACCTTATTCGAAATTCTTTCAGCAGCTGCAAATACAGCAAACAAACGATGTGTATAAACTAATAATGTGATCGCGAATGACGTAGTGCGCAAATCAATACGCGTCACATCTAACAGCTTGTAGAAAGACATGCACAAATTAATGGAGGTCCGTACTAACATGACAGTAATAAGCGCGCAGAAGGCTTCTTGTAGGACGTCCACAATTTCGTAGAGTTGGGTGTACTGCTGGTGAACGACGTGAAGATTTATGTTTAAACTTTCTTCTTTCGATTCCAAAACTTTAATCAGATCTGAATTGACGGATGAAAAGACTTCAGCGCACACGTTGGCAGTAACTACGAAAAGCACACAGACGAACAAATTATGTGCCTCTAGTAAACACTGGTACAGTGTCATTCTTGCACCCAGTACACCTGACGGGCTGCTCAGAGCACGGTGGAGAACCCAGGATGACCACATGATAAAGCTCAGAACAAAGTGAGGCACTGCATGCTTAAATTTAAACAGTCTTTTGTTAAATTTTTCTTTCAGTAAGTAGTCTACTGCTTTTAAATGCTGCATCAACCTGTGAAAGCGGTCCACTTTCAGAAGGAAAAAGACATGAACAAAGATCACATATAGTGGCGATATCAAACGAACTACAATATAAACAATCATGTTGATTTGATTCGAATGCTTAGCAGAGTAAATTTTCTTCCCTTGTTCTACAAATATGTGTATCAGACCAATTCTCACCGCTAACATGTAAGCAATGCTTATGCGCCTAGCACATGCTTGTGTTTTATTTGTAGTGTTCCTGCATATATGAAAATCCCAGCGAAAGAGGCCAAGTATTTGTCCCAATAAAATTACGGGGCGACAAACATCGTAAATAGCTGTCTGTTGTTCTTCCGTTCGTACAAAACTATTCACAATACGAGAGAAGATGACTGTATGACGCATGATGAAGCTTTAATAATGCTTGAAGGTAAAGATGTTCATTACTTGGTGTTCCGCGAAATCAACTGTAAGATTTTGCTGGAAAAAAAGAAAGAATAAAACAGTTATTTGTGATAGTCGCAATATTTTAAATTATGTTATCATTACAGTTAATAATTTGCATGTTAATGTTTCTGAAACTCATTACAAGTTTCTTAATTAACAGCTGGTGGATATTAAAACAGCTTACCTTATCTCAGCTTTTGACGCGCTTCCAGTCGTAGACATGGCGTCAGAAGGAGAAAAATTTTGCTGGGTAAATTTCATCGGAAATTCGTAGGTTCTTTTACATGTCACAATCGACATGAACACGTCGCATCACGGGGCCATTCT